>CATKHJ010498861.1:0-10810 GCA_949750685.1 Vernicia montana
TAAAATTTATTAATTTGAATAATAGATGCTTTATTAAATTTAAAATTCATTAATAAATTTTATTAATATAATTTTGTAAATGAATTGTTTAAAATTCTATAAAAAATTAATGACACAGAAAAAAGATATTGCAACAATATTAAAATTTTATTAATTAACTAAATTCAGTTAAATAATTAATTATTTATTATCAATTACTAAATTATTAGTTGATTGGCATTCAGTCTACCATTGAAAATGCATTTTTAAATTAATGAATTTTTTTTCTAAAATAATAATTAATTAACAAAAAAAAAAGAAATAATAATAATAACAATAATGATAAGATCAAAGGTGGCCCACGTGAAATGCACATTGCCGTTGATGGGAATAGTGTCTCACTCCATACTTTAGATAAAGAGGTGCCTAACTCTTTTCTTTAGAGATAAATTTAAAAAGCAAATAAAAAATGGTATAAATGGAATAGAAAGTAGTTAAAAATGTATAAAAACAAAACTAACCATAAAAATGATATTTTTTCTAAAAAAACAATGTATTATGTAATTTCCTCATTTCTTGATGTACCTTATAAAGTCGGGCCGAATTTGACTTTTAAAATATGTAACAAGGCTTGCCCACAAAATTTACTAATTTTAACCGGGTTCGAGCTAGGTTAGACTTATAAGCACTATACATTGTTCAAATCCTATAATTTTGGGATGTGCCGAACGGATACCCGAGCTCATAGAATGGTTTAGGGATGATACAGCAACGCCTAATAGGACTCTTCAATAGCTGATTTATAGTTGGTTTTAGCAAAAGTATATGGCTATGAAGAAGATATTGGAGGACGTGCAAGGAAGGGCGATTGAGCTTTTGGAGACTTTAAAGAAGGTTAAGGGTCAAGCTATAAAAGAGCTTAGGCAGGTTGTCACTGAACATGACACGACCAAGAAGGCAGTGCTGGATAATAGTGGCGTTGCCTTGGTTTCCAACTTATTGGGTCCTTTCACTACTCATGCTGTTGGGTCTGATGCAATTGGGATTCTTGTAAATTTGGATCTTGATTTTACATCCAAAGCAAAATTGCTGCAACCTGGGAAGATTTCACTTCAATTGCGATTTTAGGGTTTTTGATTTGGGGAAATTTTAGGTAAATTTTCAAAATAGATAGATGGTGAGAGGGGAGAGGGGAGAGGGTAATATGCAACTTCTATATTAATTAATATAATGCAAGGGACGTATTTCAAAATATATATATATATATATATATATATATATATATATATATATATATATATATATATATATAAGCCACATTAAAAATTATAGCGCGATTTAAGATTTTTAAAACGTCAAAAGTATATTTGCAAATTTGAAAACGAAAAAAATTGATGTGCTCTAGGGTATATTTAAATCTTTTCTCTAAACAAAATAAAATTTTACAAATTATGAGTAATGAGAGAATTAATTTGCAAGTAAGTATCAAGTAAAGTAGTCTATTTATTACTTAAAATTAAAATTTTTAATATTTTATAATTATTTTTAATTATTTATATTAAAAATTAATTTAATTAAAATTCACTTAAAATAGTGGATCTAAATTTTTAATTTAAAATTTACACTAAATACAATAAGTTTTTAAATATTTTTATAATTTAAAAATTATATTATTTATATTATTAAATACTTAAAATTCAGTATTTAAATTTTTAATTTTGCTAAATACCATCATACTTAGATAAAAATTTAAGTGAAAATTTTATTAAGTCTAATTTTATAGTATGAGCATACTCATTGCTACAATCTATTGAGCATAAATCTATTATAAAACATCATTGATTTCCACAGCAAAAAAGGACAAAGACATATACGACTAAGCATATCAATTTGTTTATTTCCTTATGTTATTTTCTCTTTATTTATTGATGTCATATTTATTTGAAACTTATTTTAATAAATTACTTTTTTAATTTAAATATTAATCATCAATTTTTTTAAAATTTATTATTTTTTTTTATATTCCCACGGCAATGAGATGGGTCATAAACTAGTAACTATATAAAAGAAAGGAAAACTTTATAAATTCGAAGTTCAATTTTGGGCTTACAAAGGCCCGAAGTTAAGTCACCATGCTGAGATTTCAATGCATCCCAACCTAAATGGGCTAAAGCCTACACAACCTAAATAAAAAAAATCATAATAATATACTCGAATTGAATTGGAATTTGAATGCTTTTAAGAATTGGATTTAAATTACAAAAATCATTTAAATCCTAAGAAGATTTAGTTTGGCAATAGAAATTGATGTAAAGAGACAGAGAAGATGTTCAAAAAGACGTTTTATTCCTCAATTGAAAAAAGTAATATAATCATCCAATATGTAATTAATAGCTAGACTCATTTACATCACATCGTAACAAAAAATAGTCCAAATAGAATGTACACAAATTGAGACAAAACCAAAAAAATTCTGTAACCTTTTTTTTTTTTGAAAAAGAAAAAGAAAAAATTTGTGAAGGGGTTAATTGATGAGGGAATATGCATGGTCAGCGGACACAAGGAGTGGCTAGAGAGGACTGTGGCCCTCTAGCCCCATATGTTTTTTTTTTTTTTTTAATTATTTTTGTATAATTGTCCCCTTTATTTTTTATTTTTTCATATTTATTATTTTAATTTTAGTTTTTACCTTTTTAACTCTAAATTTTTGTAATGGAGACCCTCCTAGCCCATATATATATAATTTTCACCTATAATTTTTATTTTTTGAAGTTTTTCCTCCTAAATTTTATTTTTTTTTCATATTTTTTCTCTAAATTTTTATTTTCTAGCTCTAAATTTTTTTATAATTATTAAATTTGTGAGTTTGATATTTGAAATTTGTAATAGATAGATGCATTATATATATATATTTCTTAGAAAAAAAAAACATGGTCAGATGTTTTAGCAGCAAGTGATGTAGACAGTAGAGCCTTACCTTTCCTTTTCTTTCTCTCTTGAAAATCAAAATCTGATGGGTTTTTTCTTTGGAACCCCAACAAAAATTAACAAAGGTGGTTATTTGTCTCTAGTTATTGTCCATCTGATTCGCGAAAGAGAAAACAAACATGCAAATTTTAATTGATTGCCCTTTTATTTGGGCCCTCCTCTTGTCCTTTGCACTCCCATTTTCACTTGTCCTCCTCCCTAAATCCAAGGACAACCCTCGTGTATTCCTCTCCTTTTGGCTTGTTTTTCTTTCAAATTCTTCAACTGAAAGGAAATAATCCTTTACCTTAATCTTAATTTTAATGTATGTACATTTATATTTTTCAATAGTCCCATGTTACTCTTAGGACTATATATATATATATAATTTGGAGATAAATAGAAAAATAAATTTTGTATTCACTTCCAATAAGTTTTTTTCCTATAAAAATTTTATCAATAAAAAATTACTTCAAATTAATATTGAATTCTTATCACTATGTAATTAATTTATATATAGATATAGAAATTGAATTTCAACCTAAAATTTCCTTTCTTACATATGATGTAATGTTTATCATATAGTATCAAATAGTAAAGATTCAAATTCTGATAAGTATATATAGTAACGTTGTCTTTCAAGAATTTTTAATTAAAAAGAAAATTTTGATCCTTCTTAAAAAGAACGTGGCATGTCATGACTATGGGGCTTCTATGAATATAAGATACCAGACAAATAAACAAATAAGGACAAATATACATATATATAATGCTGAAGCAGCTGCATTAATACAAATCAGAACGATCTATATCTATATATATATATATATTGGCCATGCATCTTGAAACCCAATTGAAGCATAATAAATATTGTTAACAAACGACATAATAAAGCTAATTAAGCACATAATTAATTAAAGCTAGGCATTTGCTGAATTAGAAGAATGGAGCCATTTGGTGAAGTTTTGGAGAGTGGCAGAGTCGGCTCTATAGTGATTTTGAGTAAAATGAAGCAAATCAGACCAAGTGAAATCTGGGTATATCCTTTCTCCTTCTCTGTCCACAAGATTCTTGGGGGGTCTCACTAACTTGTCTTCTCTTGGACAAAGAAAGAATGCTAAGGATTTTCTCTCCTCGTACTTGTTTACCACTGCCCTGTGCAAGCAGCTCTTGTATATCCCATTTGACAAAGCCTACCACACATGCATTGTCCCAAAATTAATTCAATCAAATAAATTCAATTTTACACATATATGCATGGAAATCATATAATTGTTGCATGGGGCATGGCACAAGGGCCATCATTGCAACTATCAATTATTCAATTGCTGCATGCCCTTTGTAAAAATAATTTTTTTTTTTTTTTTTTTTTTTATAAGCAATTGATTGTTGGATTATATATCCAATAAGCTTAAGAAGCATTACTGAAAAGAAAAGCAGCCCAGAATGCTACACTTGAAAATTGCAGCAATGGCTGAGAAAGTTTTAAGTCCGACATAGAATTAAGAGGGCAGAGGCTTTCGAAACCAAGGTGGAAACAAGAGATTACAAATTGAAAAGCACTTAACCGACAGCAAATTCCAAAGGAGTTAGGATTAAATGATGGCTATAGAATCAACTGATCTAGTAACTGCACTTTTTTGCCAAATGATCTGTAAATTCATTTGCAGCTAGAGGAATGAGAGAAAATTCAACTGATGAGATGCCTTCCTTCAATTTCAAGGAATCTATGTCTACAAGAGTTCCTATACTTCCAGGGACGATTAGGGAGAGATGAAGCCCAAACAATAGAATTGTTAGAATCAATGACAGCAGCTCCATGCTTATCCAACGACATTCCATTTCAGAGAGTTAGGCAGAGGAGGGCACCAAGAAATTGCAGGCATATAGAGAGCTCCACCTGAGATTGTTGGGAGAACTCCAGGAAAAAACCCATCGACTGAGACATTTGCAACAAATTTTCCACGCATTAGAATAGACCAATAAACTGTGGGTAGCGGATCCAATATAGAGATGGCAAAAAGGCAAAGACTGTTGCTAAAAACTATAAAATTTTCCACAGGAGGGAGCCTCTAGAGTTTAAACCATCTTTCAAAGCCATCCAAAAGAACAATTCCATTGAAATTAATGACTGATTTGATTTCACACTTCACGCCATGCTTAAGAAGAATTCCCCAAATGCTATGGGAGATTTTATCAGAGAGAGAAGACAACTTTGTTTCAAGAAAAATAGGATAGAGACTCGCTAAGAAGCAAACAAAACCTAATGCTCCAGGACATCAAGATCATAATTGTTGGTACCAGCTTCTTGGTTTTCTAAAAGGACCTTTTCAATGAAATCTTCTCTGCTACAGCCTAGGGCCTCTGCTACCTCCCAGGTTTTTTCGGCTTCTAAAGCTTGAGGGTCAGAAAAGGATGGGGGCACATAAAGAGAGTTCCTATTAATAATTCCGCAATCTGTCAAAGAGAAATCTTGAGTGGGGGAGACAAGAGTTTTTTGGTATAATCCTGGTGAAACATCCTTTCTCCATAATTCAAAGACTGGAGATCTGGCTGGAGATTGGGTTCCATGACTAGAACTAGAAGAAGACACAGTAGGAGGGGGTTTCGATGATGATTAATCCATGAAGCTGCTAATTTTAAGTCTTTTTAATGCCTACTTTACTTATGTAACAATAATATGACAGAATGGAGTGTCAGACGACAAAAGGGACCGAAAATCTCTATTATTTATATAGTCTAAACTTATAATTAGGTCCTCCAATATACCCAAAAAAATAATAATAATAATAATTATATATTTAGTCTCACCTTTCTGAGTTGTACCATGACAAGATATTTTTCATTTTTGCGACTTTTTAAATTTCTATATTATAATTTCATTCAAGTTTTTTCAAGTTTTTATGCAAAACATGGATTCATAAATCATTCCCTATATTATTAAGTATGAAGATAAATTATTATTTATTTATGTGTTTTTTCATTTTTAATTTGATTTCAATTAAGACTCAACTCGAAATATTTCAATTCTAAAAAAATTATATGTTACTTAACCAAAAACCCATTAGTTGTATTCATGTTCTTCAATTCAAAGCAAATTGAATATTAAATGGGCAGTTTTTTTTTTTTTTTTTTTGCCCGAAATACTATTAAATGGGCAGTTAGAAATACTAAAGTGATGGGTGTTAATATTGACATTCGACTATGGGCCAGCAATGACTTGTATAATTAAAAAGTTTAAAATATGCATGCCTATTGTCCATTGATACTTTCTCCCACAAAAGCCGCAAATTGGTACTGAAAGGTAATAATGAATGAAACCTCTAGTAGTGCATGTACGTGAAGGTCTTGATCATATAGTGGTATTGCCACAAAATTAGGGGGGAAAAAAATCAATCAACTCCGATTCAGATGCACTGACTTGTCAAAGTTATAAGATTGCAAGTTTGAATCACTAGTTGAAGTTTAATTAACCAAAAAACAAGAAATAAAAATATAAAAGATAATGTTGTAACTACTTGATGAAGACGTACCATGAAGGTGTCACCAATGTTGATAACTAGGGCACCATGACGAGGTTGAACAGTCTGCCACATATTGTTTGCAAAAACTTGCAAACCACCAACATGATCTTGGTGAAGAATGGTTAGAGACGTCGGGTCACAATGGGGCCCGGTTCCAAGAGCAAGACCTGGCTCTTGACATGGTGGATAGAAATTACACCTCATTATAGAGCACCCTTCTTCAAAGAAATCCCTATAATGGAGTCTATCGAGTCCCAAGCTGATTGCCAATAGTTCCATTATGGAAAGAGACAACTCCTTCATTGATTCACAGTATTTTTGATACACCATTCTGCAAAAGTAAAAAAATTTCAATGCAGACTTGTAACTTAGTTATATAAATATTTTATTTGATTTGGACAAAATTCTGAATTCCGGTCTCTTCTTTTAATATTAAAAAAAAATTGAAAACTAGCATTAAAAAAATATTTCTTTCAATATATATATATATAGGGTTAAAGAGTCCATATATATAAATAAAAAATTCTTTAAAAAAAAAAGTCACTAGAATTTTAAAATTATTAAGATTTTATCTTCTTTTTATATTACGAAATAGACACTTAATTATTACTACGTGACAAATATATATTTTCTTACCCTGTTTGTTCAAAATCCTTTCCTACAGTGGATTTGAAGAAATCCAACACAACAGGGTTGGAAGAATTATGATGGTACCCAAAAGACAAAGTCTCTTTCCAAGGCAATTTAGACAAGAATCGATCAACATGGGCACCAGAATAACCCCACAAGCTGCCTGGCAACCTCCGAGCCCTTAGTTTTTGGCAAGTTGGAAGCTTAAAGAAATGATTCATATGATCATGTGCTTTGCTGATAAGATTAAGATCAACACCATGATTAATTACTTGAAAAAAACCATGGTTCAAGCAAGCAACTTTGATCATATTTGCAGCTTCCTCTACTGCCTCCTCATCACCATTAAGGAAGCCTTGAAGATCCACTACTGGCTCCATGAGCTCTTTTTGAGCACTAATTAAATCATCTTTTGGCCAAAGAAACTGTATAGGTAAAGTAGTACCAGTGGTTTGTTTATCAAGAAAAGACCAATCAAAAAACCTCTGCCCTTGTAAATCTAGTGGTGAAGACATGATAAGTGTAGAGGCACTTGAATCCATTGGGAAAGATATTAAATTGTGCTTATCAAAAAAAAAATATACTTGTATGAGAATAGGTTATAACTTGACCTTAATTTATAGACGTGTGTGTGTGTGTGTGTGTTATGGGTTGGGGGTTGCCTAAGGGCATTTAGGATATATATTGATTTTTCTTTTCTTTTTTTTTTTCAAAATAAAAAGATGGTGTTAAGTTTTTATGTTTTAAAAAATAAAAAAAGTGGAGGGAAATGAGTCCTTTTTTTCCTTGGTTTAACAAAAAAGGGAAATATGTTCAGCTAATGTGATAATATTATATGAAACAAATTTTTTTTTAAAAAATGGTATTCAATTATTGATAGAGTGTATGATATGAAAATATATATTCTGTAGGCAAGAGCTTTTCAAAAAGTAAAATATTTTTCTGTAGAATATCAATATCAAGTTTTGAATAGTTTTTTTTTTTTTTTTTTTATCTCATAATAAACTATATTTGAAATAGGTAATCAAGTATTACATACTATTAGCTTAATTAGCAATATAAATAAATTTTTAACGATTAATATTATTATTATGTACGTAAATATTAGATCTTTTAATTATTAATTTAATAACATAATTAGTTATATTATATCTAATTTAAGACAATCTATTTTGTAGTTGAAATAAAAATTACTAATTAATGTACTTTGTGAAATCCAAACTATTATATAAGCCAAATCAATATTGAAGCTTAACTATATAGTAACTAATTATCATATTATTACTTATTTGAAATTTAAAAAATATGATATCTAATTTTAACCATAATTTATTGTATTTGAGTTTCATCTTTATCACATTGATTTATATTTATGTTACTCTAAAAACTATTTCCTATATACCTAATTTATTATATATAGGATTCAAGGCTAATACCTTGATAATTCAGAAATTACATTTTATTTTATTTTATTGATGTTAAATTAATAATAATAATAATAAAGATGGAAATTAGTTATGGGGCTGATAGCAATATATAAAGCGTTGTCTTGGCATAGCGTCATGCCGTCATCAGTGAGTAGCTGAAGACCCCAAGACTCAAATAATTAATCGGGTGGGGTTTCATTTACAATCAATCTGCAGAAAAATTAGAAAGATTATTAATCGATTGATTTTTCTTTTCTGGAAAATCCTTGAACATACTTGTGTACACAGTCTGTATTTTTTAGTAGTTTAAGATTGGGCTATTAATTAATATTTTAATAAATCAACAATTTTATACAAACTTTTCTTTTTTGGAATTTAAATGTGTTAAGAGTATAAGATGAAATATTTATAATAGGAAGAGATACAAAATCAAAATGATTTTTGGCATTGTTAATGTAACAAAAGTCCATAGTCAATAATAGTAGCTCAACCAACTTAAGACTTTGTATACCTCCACCATGTGCAACTCCTTTCATCCAGCTACCTCCCTTCAATCAAGCATCCATTAATGGTAGCTTGTTGCCTATAAATATCACTCTTTTCACTTGTAATTAACACATCAAAGTATATACAAAATACTTAATTCCTTCTTTATTATTCCTGCTCTAACATGGTATCAGAGCCTCAATAAGCTCATTCATGTTCAGTAGAATTTTTTTTTAGAATTTTTTCCTCTGTTTTTCAGTTCAAGCTACTGTGTCTTTTGGTCTCTCCATGCACACTTCAATTATTTTTTCTAACCACACCATCAGAAAGCTTATTAAATTCTAAGAATTCTGAAAAAAAAACCTCACCTGAAAACACCAAGCCACGCGCTCTCACGCGCCGTCTGAATATCTGAGAGTGGGCTTCACTCTCCCACGCGGCACACGCTCCAAGCAGAGGTTGAAGACGACCCACGTGGCGCCACATCATCTCCACGTCAGCAACTCAGCAAATCATATCCTGCCACATGTCAATCAGTGCCACGTAAGCAGAAACAGCTGACTCATTGCCACGTCAGCCTATCCGTCCAGTCAGCCTCCACGTAGACCAATCAACTGTTAACACATGTCACACGTCAGTGCCACGTGTCCTTGTGCTACACAACTGTTGTCAGACACGTGGACAAATCAGACGTCGCCACGTGTCACCTGTCAGTGACACGCCATCCAGTTTTGACCCGATCCGGTTCTGTTTCGACCCGCATTCTGACCCAGTCTGCGATCCGACCCGCGCTCCGACCCGACCCGGTCTGCGCTCCAACCATTCTGGTTCGCTCGCTCCGATTCGATTCTGACCGAACCGGTTCGTTTTAAGTTTGACCAACCGGTTCACCATTATTCTGACCGGTTTTAAACTAAAAAAGACCAGTTCCTGAAGGTTTTTGACCTCCTGAATCCATTTTTGAGGTCAATTTTGCCAAATTTCACCTCAGTAATTTGGTTTCTTCATTGGTCCTATATTTTCTATATTATTTTTCACTGATTTATTTCACAAATGGCCTCCGACAATTCTCAACATCTCTCTTCACCTCTGGTCCAACCAATTACAACAATTTTTGATGGATCAAATTACGATTTGTGGTCCTAAGAAATGTGTAGTTTTCTGAAAGGCCGTCTTTTGTGGCGTTATGTAACTGGTGACCATTCCCAGCCAACAAAAAATACTGGGGAAGATGAAACAAAATTTGTGGAACGATTAGAACAGTGAGATGGTAAAAATCATCAAATCTTGACGTGGTTCCGCAACACCAGTCTTCCTGGAATTAAAAGCGAATTTCGTCGCTTTAACACTGCTTGTGAGGTTTGGGATTTTCTCAAAACCCGTTATTCTGTTTCTAATGATGTACATCAATTTCAACTTTATCGTCATCTTGATAGGCTTCAGCAGCAATCTAATCAGACCATTCATAGCTATGTCTCTGAACTCCAAACCATTTGGGATCAATTATCCACTTGTAACCCTCAATGGTCTGACCCTGCCTCTGCTAAGCCCTTTTTGGATTTTCGCGACCGTCAACGTATTTGGCATCTACTCATGACTGTTCGTCCGGAATATGAATCAGTCAGTGCTTCACTTTTACATCGCACACCATTACCTAAGTTAGATGTTATAATCAGAGAATTACTTTCTGAAGAAACTCGTATCCATACACTTCGTACGGAACGATCTTTACCATCAACAGATGTCATTCTTGCAACTTCATCTGGATCATCTACACAGGTATCACAACATACTGCT
>CATKHJ010498963.1:0-15948 GCA_949750685.1 Vernicia montana
TTATTGGATGCCTTTAATTGTCTATTTTCTGCTAACAAGATATTTTTCTCCATATTCAAGTAATTCAGTACTTCTCTAACCCTACCACTTACAGCTTCATCATGCCACTCAAAATACCCACAGCTCTTAACCTGCAACTCCAACCAAAAATAATGCTAGGTAATGTCTCAAATTTCTCAAATTGATGAACCCACTATATACAGAGAACAAACAATACTTACTTGATAATTTGGGCATCCATAAAACCTTCGACCATGGTTCTTAACAGTCCAAGAAGTCCATCTTGGAGCCTTTACGCTATATCCATGAACTTGACATTTGCAGTATCTGGTGGGTTCGTCATAATGGAGTTTAATATTTGATCTCCTTCTTACATCTGACGTTGAAGAGGAGGAAGACGAAGGATAAGCCATCGCGCAATTCCAATTCTGGGTTCAATTCGACAAACCCCTTTTTCCTCTTTCCAATTTTAGATTTAAAATTGTGAGTTTTTGGTTATTATGAAGATAAGTTAGATGAAGAGAGAGAATTTAATACAAAGGAAAGAGAGAAACGCGAAGAAATACAGCTTTTAATCTTACCGTTAGGTTGTGGGTCCTAGTCTTTGCCACATCAGTTGTTATGAACGGCTCCTTCTGCCGTTCATTTCTTCCGTTATTACAGCCTTTTTATGTTTTAAAGTATATTTGAGACAAAAATTAGTTTAGGGACATATGTGAGACACGGGATAAACATTAAGGGCTAAATTGCACCTTCTCCCAATTTACTTCTTTGATATAGCAAAATACTGAATTCATACATGAAAATTTCAGAGTATTGAAATACTCCTTTTTTTTTTTTTTTGTGGTAAATACTCTTTTTTTAATAACATGAAAATAGAATATTTTAATATTTAAAATTTTAATATAATGTTTTAAATATTTCTTTTGTCAAGAGTCTAATCTCGTGCTCCAACTCATTTTCACCTCTTAAGAAATATTAGGGCCCAAAAATTACTTCTTTCTAGAAGTGTAATTTTTTACTAATTAATAGTAGATTTTTCTTTGATGGAAATGGTAAAAACAAGAACATGGTTTGCAAGTTTGGAAGAATTTTATTTGTGGTTTGGAACTTTTGATGACAAATTAAAGGCGCGTTGAATTTTCATTTGCTGATTCATCTCTCAGTCAATTCTTACATTCTATTTAACTTTTGTCATTTATATAATAATTAGGGAATAATACACCGAAATACATGTAATTTCACGTTTATTTTAAATGAATTTGTGATTTTTTAAGTGAGACTTTACCTTAGCTTAAATTTTATTATTACCCACTCTCTAATCTCTATATATAGCTTTCATTCGTCTCCTTCTCAATCCATTCATTCACAAAACAAAACAAAAACAGAGTAAAGAAAACAGAGCAAATATGAGTACTGCAATGATTTCTACCACTGGAAACCAAACCATCTTAAAACCCAATCTCTCAACTTCAAAATCCTTTCTTGCCCCATCTTCTCACCTTAGCTTCAATACCCATTTCTCAAAATCAAGCTTTCCCCTCAAAAATTCTCATTCCAAATCCATTAAAACCAGTCCAATTAAAGCTGCCATGGCCAATACTGCCTATGTAAACACACAGAGTTTCTATGATTTATTGGGTATATCAGAAAGTGAAACACTCTCAGAAATCAAGAAAGCTTATAAGCAACTTGCAAGAAAATACCATCCAGACGTGTCACCGCCAGGCCATAAAGAAGAGTACACAAAGATGTTCATTAAAGTTCAGGAGGCTTATGAGACTTTATCTGATCCTAAAAGCAGAGCTTTTTATGACAGAGATATGGCCAGAGGATCTGGATTAGACATGGACACAATTTTCTCTGCTGGAAAGCGATCTCGGTCTCGCTCAGGATTAGATGATAGAAATGAGTGGGAGCAGAGATGGCAATCTCAGCTTTCAGACCTTATAAGAAAGAGTAATTCTAAAGAATTTGAAGACATAACATGGGGAGATAAAATGAGAAGCCAAAGAAGTTATTACCATTAATAAGCAATTCAAAGGTTTTTGCATTTGTTAATATACCAAAAAACAACCCTTAATTTTCCCCAAAATAAAGAAGGGTAAAGGATGATCATCCATCTCATAGAGCTAGATTTTACGTTCTGCTCTCGCTTATGTATATAATATTCTATTTTCTCTATTGAAACTACATTGATTGCCGCTTCCTTTTGTCCATAGTAATGTTGATTTCTCTATTCTAAGCTCTTCTTTATTTCTTTTAATTAGTTTAGGGAAAGTACTAAATTACTAATACTAAGGAATAACTTCCCTCAGAAAAAATAAAATAAAATTTGGAATTACAAGAAATTATTATTGAGTGCAACCCATGGAGGTAAAAATAGTGTACTTTTTTTTTTCATTACTGAAGTATCAGCATACAACAACTTAATGAGCCTCAAAGGTTTTACAAACTGCCAATTTGAAGGCAAATATGCAATTCTTGGGTGGCTAAAAAAAACCAGTCAGCAACTTGGCTGCCATATCTACTAACCCAACTAATTGTACAAAAATTAAAAGTTGATTTAAGATCTCTAATAACTGAAGTTGCTATACTGATCTTCCAAGGAGAATCCAAATCTGCCAAGGTAAAAATAGTGTATTTTACCTATATATATATATATATATATATATATATATATATATTATTTTTGCACCAAGTGTACTTTACCTATATTATATGATGAATTTCATATAAAATGATGAGACATGATATAATAACATATAAAAAAAATTATAAGAGATGGTGTATATTTTCAATAATAATTTCTCTAAAATAACAAAGTAATCTTAAAACTAACTTCGAAAACAATCACAGGGGACTCTCATGTCATTGGGGGGTGGATGGGTGGGCGGCATGTTACACAAATTAAATGCTCTTCGTAAATTGCAATTTTATTTCATATAGTACTAATTAAGCTGCCCTTTTCCTCAACTAATTTCTCAATTATTAAAAATTTAGAAGTATTAATTGAGGAAAAAGAGAGATAAAAAATGATTCACTGAAACATAGAAAAAAAAATAAATTAAAAAAATAAACTATTCAAACATTAAAATTATTTAAAAAAAATCAACCATTGCATGTATTGAATCATTCAAGTTAAAAAAAAAAAAAATTAAGTACACTTCACTGTTTAATAGAAACTTTATTGATCTTGGAATTTTGTTAAAAGAGTTTTGAGAATGACCAATCCCAGTTAAATTGCAATTTTGAACTTCAAAAGTGGAAAAGAAGAATGTTGAGAGACTAATTTTAATTTTTGGTTGAAATAGTAATATGTGATTGTCATCCATTCAAATTAATCAGTATATTCAATGCATATTAATATATTATATTTTACACTTCACTGTTTAAATTAATTAGATTGACTATTTTTAATATTGATCGTTAAATGATATTTATTTATAACCATTGAGATTAAAAATAAGCGATCTGATAATTATAAATTTAAATTTATCTATAAATAAAGTATATCACAAAATGACTCATATTATTTTTATTTTACATGTATACTAAATGTATCCAATAATCTCCCAAATTTTATAGTGTGTAGACTTTATTTATTTTTTCTTTTGGTAAAGCAATATTATCAGAATTTTTTTTAGAAAATGAATATGTTTGCTTTTTCTATTTTCATAATTTATGAAGAGTATTTATTTGTATTCAAAATAAATTGAAAGTATAAAATAAGAAAAAAAAAATATTTTTAATAGTCTTATCCAATAAATCATATCCTACATAATAAAATATGTGTAAATTAGTAAATACTAATTTAAATCATATTTAATTTAAATGGTTTAGATATGTGATGATTTGAAATTATTAAGAATTTAAATTTAAGTTTCAAATATAAAATTATAAATAAATAATTGTTTAAATAATTAATTATTTAAATGTAACCTAAGATTATTTTAAAACCATAAGATTTGTAAAAAGAATTTGGAACCATTGGCTCATGTGGGTTACGTCCAAATCCAACAAAACAAAGACGCAGTTTTGGTTGTAGATCTAAAATGTAAAAACAGCTTTTGTTCACTTCCACAGTTTCATGACTTTTCGCAAGTTTCTAGAATCCAAACAAATGCGGTGTCAGTGTCAACTGCGTGTAGCTTGTCGACTTGTCAATTTCGTGTTATCGATTCCAGCATTAACGGATGTTAACAAACCGCCCAAACCGTCCAAATCGATTCGAATCAAATCAATCCGACCATAAATGTATAAGTGATGGTTTGAATATGATTTTTTTAAATTGTTATTATCGATTCGGTTTGAAAAAAACCTTAAAACCGCCTAAACCGATGCGTGTGCACCCCATACCGATACGTGTACTAATGATAAATTATCCAACTTATCCACTTCCAGCTACTCTAAACCTTATCTTAAGCTTCATTCTATTACAATTATTGAATTTCTGAATACTTAATATGTTATAATTGTTGAATTGTAGGGTTCGAGGGACCTCTCTCATTCCCTTCATCACTTTCCCTGTGAGTACGCCGCTAGGATTTCTTTTTTAGGTTTATTAAGCCATCGTCGAAATAACCCCTCTCTCTCTTTTTTTTTTTTTTTTTTTTTTTTTTTTTTTTTTTCCATGTGTTTTTAAGTTTTTTACTTATGAATAAGCCGTATTGATTAGTTTTTTTTTTTCTCTTTTTAATTCCCGTTTCATATGAATTTTTTAATTCTGTGTATTTAGTCACTAACGGCGATGAGATCATTCTCATCCACGACATTGTCCATCCTATTCGTTGGCTTGGTCTTTTCTTTGTGAGATATGCTCTTGCATGGCGGTGGATGAAAGAAAGAGAGACTAATACTGATTTTAATTTCTCAGCGAGACTTTCTAGCTCGATCTTATGTTGTGGCTGAGAGTTGAAGCCCCAGGCAGTCGACTGGCTTCTTTAGGACTCCAACCTAAGTCCTTTCACTGGAAAGAGGTCAATTGCTGTTTTGGTTTCATTGCTTGTAGCTTATTGTGGCAGAGGATGGTGCCTTTTGAAGCTCAAGGGTATTATCTTTCTGGGAATTGCTCAACCACATAAGTCATTTCCTTATGGTTGCTTCCCTCCTAATCCTGATCTTTTTTATGTATCCAAACACATGTACTCTTTTGGACTTCTTGCCCATTAATATTAGTCTTTTATTTCTTTGGGCCAAATATATATATATATATATATATATATATATATATATATATATATATATATATATGTTGGGTTTAAATTATAGTTTATTTTATCATTATTGAGTTTAATTTAGACATTATATTACACTAATAGTTCTTGAAATCTAAAACTATAGTAATAATTAATAAAAAAAATTTACATATTTTTACAATTATACATTATTCTATTTGTGTATCAATTAAAATATAATTAGAAAAACAAATTCATAATATATTTATGTATTAAACCTTTAAAAAATCTATTTGTCAACGGTTAAACACATCTACTTGGCAAAAAAAAAAAAAAAAGGGTTAAACACATCTACGGAAAGGAAGATTTTGCCACCAGCATTACCGTTTTAGGTGGAAAACAGGCTTTGCGTTCGAAAAAAAAGTCCAGAGTGTTATTTCTTTTGGATAATGGAAATGACACATATTCTCAGTTATTATTATTATTATTATTATGCAGCTCTTATTATTATATTATATTATATTATTAATGGTTTTATTAATACTCTAGTATATAATTTTTTAAAAAATAATGCTAAATAAAGATTCAAATGAAACTAATGAGTTTTTACAAACTACTGAGCCATAATTTTTTTTTTCAAGGGGAATCAAATTTTTTATACTATAATTTATATTAAATAATATATATATAATTAGGTTAATTTCTATACATTTGTGATAAATTTTTTATTATCTAAAATAAAAGAGTCAAATTTAATATATGATTAAATTTTTGTTACCTCCCATGATCACCCTTTCTCCATCAATGTTTAATTCAGTAACATCAAAATTTTTAAAATTGTAAAATTACAAGTTAAGATTCAATAAAAATCAAATGATACTTATAGTTCAGCAACTGATCGAATAAAAAAAAAATTAATATCAAAATAGCATATTTTAAAAACTACATACACAAAGATATAAATATTTCCTTAATGTTAATTATTAAATTGGAGGAATATGCATGGTCTGATGACTAAGTGAGGAGAAGTCCTCGAATTTTAGAGTGAATTTCTGGTAAAATTAATTATACTCTATATAATATGTTAATGGAATATATTCTTTACGAGTTTCGGTTAAATTTCTTTTTAAATAAAAAATAAAAAACTGAAACTCTATTTGCCCCAATTATTGCTACTTTTCTGAAGTGCTATTCTTGGCTTGCATCTATGTACACTGCACTCAACTGTGCAATACCTTAAAATATTATTATGAATTATGATGACACATTTAATTATTTGAGAGTATTATTGAAGTGGTTTGATAAAACTATATGAACACATATTATTTATTTTGTTGATTTTTTTTATAAAATTAATTAAATTATCAAGGATAGTTGTTGAATTTGATTTTAAAACAACTCTATTAAGTTGCAATATATATATATATATATATATATATATATATATATATATATATATATATATATTATAGTTTTTGGGTTGGAATGATATAATTAAGTGGATGAAGTGGAGGTTTGATATTGTTTTTACTATGTGGGAGGGCAAAGGATCTCAAATTTTGAATTTAACTTTACATAGAAATTTTTGTTGATTTAGGTTGATTTTATTTTGCCAAAAATAATTTAATTTTGAAAAATATTTGTTGGTTGTATTTTAGCCCTTTAAATGTGTGAAAGGAATATAAGCGCGTCACAAGTGTGGAGTACCTGAATTGATTGGTGCGCTTGTATTGACTTTTAATCATAATAATTGTGCAAGGTCTAAAGGAACATGAATCTAATATTTGGGTCCACTAAATCTGTTCAAAAATTTTGCTAGATTTTTAACAGTAGGAATTTGGTAAAAAAATGTAGACTTTTATTGTTGTGAAAATTGAGTGATTACAAGAGGAATTTGAAAAGATTGTAGACTGTGAGTATATAAAAAGAAAGACACTAAGCCTTGGAAATATTAATAGATGGCTTGTAGGAAAATGATCGCTTTAAGGAATAGATTGTTTGTAAGAGAAACTCATTGCTTGTAGAAGAATTGATTGCTTGAAAGGTTTTGTCTATTGACTGAAAATTACTTGCTTAAATGATTGATTTAATTGATTGTTGAGTTGTTTTGATGATTGGTTGTCGGGCCTTGCCACTATAGCATTCTTCTCTTTTTATAGTTTCTTGGAAAGTAATCGATATTAACTGTTTCTTTCCACTTAGCTCTTCTTTCTTCACTTCTTCCATATTCCCCTTAGCTCGCATGCATCTGATTAACTAGTGAGCATGGTAGAATTCTCTAAATTTTCTTCTTTTGCACATGTGAAAAATGATACTAGGCTTTTAAGGTTAGCTTGTGGCCTTCATTAAATATGGGCCAATGTTATGAAAAATTTGTAAGTGTATAGGTCGTAAACAAGTAATATAGTGATTTAAGTAGAGTATCGAACTCACGAAAAAGGGTTGATAAGTACCAAAATTAAGATTTTCCTTATTATTTAGAGAATTTAATAAGGTGAAAGAAAACAAGTAAAATTAAATGGATATAAGAAAAAAGATAAATTCAATATATATAAAAGGTCTAAAATTTAGATTTCATCAATTGACTACTTATGACTTCTCTATGTTATCTAGATTGGTTTTATTTCATTAAAATTAATGATTAGATCTTTCTAAATTATATAATGTTCTCTCTCAAGACACAATACAATAATTTATGTTAACTTTATATATACTCTTATGATCACAAGCAACTAACAAAAACCATTAACTTTTATGGAAATCCTTTTAACAATCACAAATGAGTGTTCTTTTCTCTAAGTAACACATACGTTAGGTCTAATATCTCAGTTAACTAATATTATACTTTTACTCTCGCTATTTCACACAATATCTTTAATTCATGCAAATAGTGATTAATTATTCACAAGTATTAAGCCCTAAAATAAAAGACTAATTCCAATAATTTAAACTAATTAATCAAATATAGATAGTCATAAGCAAATCAAGAGATTACATCTAAATTCTAAAGAAGAATTAGATGTTCATAATTAAGAAAGAAGAAATAATGTACAAAGAGTTTTAGAAGAGAAGAAAACTTGATAGAAAAAGTGATAGAAAAATGTGATACAAACTATCGAGAATCCTAATATATTTATAGGCAACAAAATCTAGGTTTAGAAGGCTTAGAAAGTCTTTAGAATCCAAGAAATCGGAATACTAATAAGTCCTTGAAGTGGATTCAAATTAGGAATAAAATCTTCTTTTTTTCATGTGAAACTTTAAGCAGTAATTTTCTGATAGTAGATGATCGATTTAGGCTTTGACGTCCCATAAAATTTGTAGATCTGTCTCTTAGCTTTCTAATGCATCTTGAATTGCCTCAATTCGATATTTGTAACTCAAGTTATGATCAAAATACTGAAATATATATGAGCTATCGAAATCGCCATGGTCGTCAAATTATGCACAGTCGTGCACTTTGAACTTGCACGGTAATACACAACTCTGTTTTTGGATTTGTTTGGTTTAGCAGTGGTGGTCAACTATTAGCAGTCAGCAGCCACGGGCCAACGGTTCACAGTTAGGAGTTGCAAATAATTATATAGTATTTGGTAATTCAACGGTTGAAATTAGAGTTAGATTGTAAATTGACGAATAAAAATATTATTTTATATATTGTGATAAATTTTAAATATATGCAATTAATATTCCACATAAAATATATTAATAAAAATAACTACATATTTTAATTAATTTGTATTTAATTATGTGAATGTATGTAGATGTTAAAATATTTAAAAATCAAAATAATGATGTATATATTTAAATGCATGTAGATATTAAAATATTTAAAAATCAAAATAATGATGTATATATTTATTATTTAGTAGTAAGTATTTTCATAATTATTTTAAATTTTAATGACATTTTTGAATAAAAGCTACAAATTCTAATTTTTGATAAAAAAATTAATTTTTAATTATAATTTAAAAAACTAGCGGTTAGAATTATAATCGCAAGCTTTTAATTTTTTTCTTATTATCAAATACCCTGTTTCAACGGTTGGATGTTGAACCGCTTAACGTTGGCTTCCCAAAAGCCAAACCAAACGGTGACTCAGAAAATAGCATAATGAGAATATGTTATCAAATATATGGCTTGGAACTTTAGGTGATAAAGGCACGTTGAATTTTCATTTGCTGATTCATCTCTTTGTCTATTCTTTTTTTCCTTAAGCTTGCTTTTAACTTTTATCATATCTATATTATAATTATTCATTATTTTATTATAAGTATTCATTATTTTATTATTACTGGCTCTCTACTTATAGCTTTCTTACATCCTCTTCTTCTCAATACATTCATTCACACCTAAACAGAGCACAGAAAACAGAGGAAAAAAAAAACAGAGCAAATATGAGTACTGCAATGATTTCTACCACTGTAAACCAAACCATCTTGAAACCCAATCTCTCAACTTCAAAATCCTTTCTTGCCCCATCTTCTCACCTTAGCTTCAATACCCATTTCTCAAAATCAAGCTTTCCACTAAAAAATTTTCATTCCAAATCCATTAAAACCAGTCCAATTAAAGCCGCCATGGCCAATCCTGTTTATGTAAACACAGAGAGTTTCTATGATTTATTGGGTATCTCAGAAAATGGAACACTCTCAGAAATCAAGAAAGCCTACAAGCAACTGGCAAGAAAATACCATCCGGACGTGTCACCGCCAGGCCATAAAGAAGAGTACACAAAGATGTTCATTAAAGTTCAGGAGGCCTATGAGACATTATCTGATCCTAAAAGCAGAGCTTTTTATGACAGAGAGATGGCCAGAGGATCTGGATTAGATTTGGACACCATTTTCTCTGCTGGAAAGAGATCTCAGTCCCGCTCAGGATTAGATGATAGAAATGAGTGGCAACAGAGATGGCAATCTCAGCTTACAGAGCTAATAAGAAAGAGTAATTCTAAAGAATTTGAGGACATAACATGGGGAGATAAAAGGAGAAGCCAAAGAAGTTACTGCCATTAATTAGTAATTGAAGGTTTTTGCATTTGTTAATATAACAAAAAAACAATCCTTTTCCCCAAATTTAAGAGGGTAATGGATGATCATCTCATAGATTGTCTTGTCTATTATTAGAATTTAAAGCTTGATGATCTGTTTTGTTCTGTTTTCAGTTTTTTTTTTTTTTTTTTGCCGAAGTTCTGTTTTCAGTTATGTATATATATTTCATTTTTCTCCATATTGCTCATTGGAATAGTATTTACTGATTCACTTGCATTAATTCATTTTTCTCCATATTTGAAATTTCACAATCTAACTATTTTTTTTTTATTTTTATACTTGAAATTCAAATACAAATTTTTATTAATTTCAAATGAGTATGTATCAAATTAACTCTTAAATAATTAAAAATTCTAATTAAATTTCCTTACAAGTCATTAAAAATTATATTAATTAATTAATTAATTAAAGTAGATAGGACTGCTATTAAAAATTCACATCAAAATTTATTTATAGAACTTAATGTTTAATAGGCCAAATAATCCATTAGTTCATTTATATAATTTAAGCTTTTGCTACACATTTAGACTCACTTTAATGGTAAGTATATATGTAATATGGTAAATAGATTTAAATTCGATTGTCTCTTTTCAATGCTAAAAAAAAAAAAACAAAAATTTTAAAAAAAATAAACCTTTGTTAAAAATTAATTAAAAAAAAAACTCATTTGTAAGATTATAAAAATTAAAAAGGAAATATATGTTGTTACTTATCTAAATGTGATAATTGTAATTGATTTTCATATATATATATATGTATGTGTGTGCGCGCGCGTGTGTTTTTGTCCACAACATCGATCGCTATTAAGAATCACATGATTATTAAAATAAGAATTTTTCAAAATTTAGTGAAATTATCTCTTAAATATTACTTTCTCCGTTTGTAAATAGATATCGTTTAAAATTTTTGCATAAGAATTAAGAATATGTTAAATAATTATTATTCTATAGTTAAATAGATTGTATTATTTTTAAACTTCAAATATTCTATGAGTATTTCTTTAATTATTATTTTATTAATTAAGAGTATAATTTGAAAAAAAAAATTAATGTATATTAAAAAAAGAAAAACGTCAAATAATATGAAATAAAATTAAACCCTCAAAACATTATTTATTAACAAATAGAGGGAGTATTACTGAGAGAGATTTATTGATATATGAGAGTATTTTAACCTTTTCCTTGTAAATAAAACTCAAAATCACTTTAATTTCAAATGAAAAAAAAATCATATAGCTGACATTTCATAATTTTAGAGTCTAAATAATATATTTTTTAAAAATAAGGACCGATTAGTGTATTAAGAAAATTTCAATGGGTGATAATAATTTACACTATTAATAATATTTCTTTTAAATTTAACTTTTCTAAATATTGAGGATCCACTGGCTGATTAAGCTTTAGCCAAATCCAACAAATTCAAGTTTTTTAAAACTTAGAAAATTATTATTAAAATAAAAATAAAATAATAGTAATAATAATAAAACCCTTCCCTTCACTTTCATGACTCTCGCTTTCTTCTAGAATCCCAAAAGCTGATCTGTTACTTTCGTCTTACCAATTCCTGTTGTGTTAATGATAAGACAAACTCCTTTCTTACCCAACTTATCTACTCCCAACTTGACCTTATCATTTTTTTTTTTTGCCAAAGAACTTGACCTTATCTTAAGCTTCGTCATATTACAATTATTTGAATTTATGAATAATTTTTAAGTTGTTACTCTCAAAAAAAAGTTATTGTTTATATTATAATTATTAAGTTTAATTTAAGAGATTCTATTGGATTAGTTCTGTCAACGTGTATCTATTTGATGTTGAGAAGAAGATTTAATATAAAAAGCTTTGAGAAATTATTAGATAAAACGGTAGTATCTCCATCTTTTATTAATATATATGTAAACTTATATGAGTATATTTTTATTTTTAATTATATATGAGTCTATTTTTATGTGAGTACGAGTAGTATATTCTCATCCTACTTAATAATTTTTTAAAAATTTTAGTGTTAGTTAATTTCTTTCGAATTTTATATTTTAATTTTTTTTTTAAGTTTGGAACCTCAAATAATAGTATTCATTTTATAAATTATACGAATTCAAATTTATCAACTTTGAATATAATTTTAAATTCTATTAAAGCATGTGAGATTTTTAAATGAATTCCATAAAATTAATAAAACAAATATTATGAATAATTTTTTTTTCCTCCATTTTTCCTCTATTTTTTCTCTATCCCTTTTTAATTTCTCTCACTTTTTTCATTTTATAAGTTTTTCTCTTATCTCCCTCTCCTTTCTTTTTCTCTTCTCACTTTCACTCTCTTTCTAACATTTCTCACTTTTTATTTTTTTATTTGTTTCTCTCTCAACTAATTAATTTTTTATTATATTTTATAAATTAAATATTAACTATAAATATGAGATATAATTATGTTTTAGTTTGGATTACTTTTTGTAATAATATTAATTACAGTGAAGGTATTTTAGTAAATAACAACAAAAATAATTCAATTATAAATTTATTTCAAATATAAAAAAATATGAAATTTAATTGAATTTCTAATTTTAAATTGTATCACTCCAAAAATAAGAATTCATTTATAAATGAATTATAATTTATTTATAAATGAATAGTGTATTTTTAATTCATTTAATTTAAATAAGTCGTACATAAGGGTTTAATATAAAAACATAAAAGTCCATGACTTAATAAAAAGCATAATGAATTCAAGAATTACAAAATACTTTATTTCATATTTATTAAGATTTCACAAAAAAAAAAAAAAAAAGTGTTGTTCCAAGTATGGTAATCCTAGAAAGGGGTGAATAGTATTATTAAAAATTCTAATGCAAATAAATATCTTATATGCAATAAGTTTTAATTTTAAATAAATAAACAAAAGAAATTGAGTTAGAGAAAGTTTAGCCAAGGTTTATAGTGGTTCGGAGAGCAAACACCTCTCCTACGTCCACTTCTCCTAAATCAAACTGATTTAGGATTCTACTAATCAATCGGGATTACACCCAAAGCTTTACAAGCTTAATTCTTCGGGATTTCGCCCTTCACAATAGATTTCACGGGATTTCACCCTACTCACTCAAGATACAATATTTTTTGTATTTAGAGTCTCACAAGAATTGGATACAAGCTAGAATAATGATTACAATGAAATGCATTAGCTTTGATTAAAGAACACACAAAGATAAGAACAAGATTGGCTTGGTGTTCAAAAATAGAGTATGATGTTCATAAAAGCTTTTTGATATGAATAACAATTGATTTTCACTTGGCAAGAGTTCTGATCTTCTTTTGAACCTTCTTGTATTTATAGGGATATTTAAATATGACTATTGGGCATGGATCCAAAAGAAATCTGTTGTTCCCTTATTTTCTTCAACTTCCCTCCAACTTCCAACGGCTATATTTTTTATGATTTGCACACCTTGAACATGCGTTCACTTGCTTGAACATGCATTCAAGCTTCTTGAACCAGCGGTGCATAAATTTGAAGGCTCGTTCAAAAGCATTCTATGAGATTTGAAGATTTTCAACTTTCCATGATGAACGTGCGTTCAAAAAGCTTGAAGGCTCGTTCAAAAGCATTATGTGTAACTTGTACTTCTTGTGCACATACATGAACGTGCATTCATCTACTTGAATGTGCGTTCATACCACTAAATGACTTTTCTCATACTTTGATCAATGTTAAACAATTCTTGATGAATATATAAAGAGTATTTTCATCAATTTTGCTAAGTTTTGTAAATGAAAATATATAATAGGTCAACAATCTCTCCCTCTTTGATAATAACAAAACTTAAAAGAAATTGATGATCCTATTTAAAATGAATCAAGCATTTTTAACTTTACCAATGAATCAATCATTATTCAATTTAAGAACTCATCATCATTCAATTTATAACTCCATATTCTCCCTCTTTTTGTCATAAGCAAAAAGATGCAAATTCAAAATAGAAATTTAATAAAGTGAATAAAGCAATGACCAT
Organism: Vernicia montana; assembly: GCA_949750685.1. Taxonomy (NCBI): domain Eukaryota; kingdom Viridiplantae; phylum Streptophyta; class Magnoliopsida; order Malpighiales; family Euphorbiaceae; genus Vernicia; species Vernicia montana. Next base: position 14,237 of record CATKHJ010498963.1, read on the forward strand.
ATAGCTCCCCCTATCAAGATGCATAAAATCATAATTTTTGAGAATTACTTAAACTAAGTTCATAGAGATGCAATTGGAAAATAAAACTAAAGCATCAAAATGTCATAAGTACCAACATAGTCAAGTACGAAAGTACCAAAAAAATGTGTCATAGTAAAAGAAGTATAAGCATAAAAGCTAGAATGATAAAAACTGAAGACTAAGCATTTGAAGAAGGTGGAGGAGGCTGAGATGGGGGTATAGGTCCAGTGAATATGTCCTCAACTATTGCACCAAGAGTAATCTGACAGCGAATTTCCTGAATGGATTGATGAAGAAGCCGCTGATTGGCCTCCAAACCATCCAATCTGGTGTACACATTTGTCTCGAAAGTTGTGAGACGCTCCATAAGTTGATGAAAAATGTCATTCGAAGCAGTCTTAGAGGTCTCTACCCCACTAGCAAGCTGTCTACTCTTTTTTTGAGGTGGAGGAACTAGAGGTTCTTCTCCCTGGTGTTCAGTTGTTGTCTCTGTTGGTTCTTCTGCCATGTAGGCATCAATATCTGCCTCATCATCACCCTCATCTACATCAGCTCCAATAGGCAGTTTTCCTTTTCGTATGTCAGCTGGAATGGTCCTTCGCCAGTGCCTTATTTGAGGATCTTTGATAGCTATTTCCATTTCCCTAAAAGTATTCATACCCAAAAAATCTTTTGAAGAGATGATAACCCGATATTGCCCATCTTCAGGAGTAATACTGTCATGACCCAACTTTTGAGCCGCAACAGTCCTAGGGTATGGGTAGCCGTAAGGGCACCAACCACCCGTAGAACCCGTGAGCACTAAAAAAAAATAAAATTCAAATTGGCAGCATAACAGCTGCAACTACAAACATTCCCCAGAATCACAACTTACAAATAAAACAACACTTCCAAACCACCACCCTTATATCCTCAACTTCATATAGACCAATACAAATCCTCCCAATATCCTTATTTTACGCATATAATTATTATTATGTTCATAGCTAACTTCAAATACATTCACATATACGTATATCAACATCGTAATTTATATTTTACTATTTAACAGTATTAACACTTACATATTTTACACATTACCATATAACTGCAATCCATTTAATACAATCCCATACTTAAGCAATCTAGCAACACACATGGAGCATCTAAGAGTTTAAATAATTACATATATACACATTATCCCAAAAAAGAAATTTACAATTGTTAGACTACAAGCCTCAAATGAAGGATAAGACTTGAGGATCACAAATTGTCATCCACTATACTCCTGAAAAAAAATTAAATAACCATTAATGAGATAAACTCAGTGAATAAAGATTATACTGCCATAAATTGTGTGGCTAGGAATTCAAGGTTAGCTTACAATAACGATCCTAGTTTACGTTCATATACTTCTATCAATTGGAGGCAATGAACGTCTATAAATTTCAAGGAAATATATATAGAACAATAAAATGATAAACAATTGGAATAATAGATCAATTTACGAATATATATAACAAGAAACTCATAACATTTTAGAAGCAAGAATTTATAATTCAAGTAGCTTGCAAACTCATTTATAAGAAATTAATTTGATAATTTATTTAGCAGAAATCAGTACAGTTGGAAGCGGATTGCTTCCCTACAATCTTCAATTATATAGGAGCATAGGCTTCTCAAGCATGCTTCCTCTACAATCTTAAATCATA
>CATKHJ010498994.1:0-17183 GCA_949750685.1 Vernicia montana
AAGCTATTACCTTGCTATGTTGCATCAAAACATAACCAAATCTCACTCGTGATGCATCACAATAGACTGCATACCCTCCTTCATTAGATGGTAGAGCCAAAATGGGTGCCAAAGTGAGACAAGTCTTGAGTTTCTGAAAACTCCCTTCACAAACATCCGACCATTGATACTTTACTTGCTTCTGAGTAAGCCTAGTCAAAGGATTTGCTATTTTGGAGAAATCTTTAACAAATCTTTAATAGTAACCTGCTAAACCAAAAAAAAAAAATTCTGACTTCAGTTACATTGGTGGGTCTAGGCCAATTGAGAATTGCTTCTACTTTTCTTGGATCCACTTGTAGTCCTTTCTTACTGACTACATGCCCTAAGAAACATACACTATCAAGCCAAAATTCACATTTGAAGAGTTTAGCATACAATTGATGCTCTCTCAAAGTTTGCAATAACATACAGAAGTGCTCTTCATGTTCTTCCCAACTCTTTGAATACACCAGGATGTCATCAATGAACACAATGATAAATTTGTCTAAGTAAGGATTGAAGACCCAATTCATCAAATCCATAAAAATAGCTAGTGCATTTGTCAATCCAAAAGGCAACACTAAGAATTCATAATGTTCATATCTTGTTCAAAATGTTGTTTTGGACACATCCTCATTCTGAATCCTCAACTGGTGACAACCCGATCTCAAATCAATCTTTGAGAAATGGCTTGCACCTTGCAGCTGATCAAATAAGTCATCTATTCGAGGCAGTGGATACTTATTCCGAATAGTGACCTTGTTCAGTAGCCTGTAATCAATGTATAACCGTAAAGAACCATCCTTCTTCTTTACAAACAATACCGGTGCACCCCAAGGTGAACTGCTAGGATGAATAAACCCCTTATCATGCAAATCTTTCAACTGCATCTTCAATTCTTTCAATTCAGTTGGTGCCATACGATAAGAAGGTATGGAGATCGGATTAGTCCTCGATAATACTTCAATATTGAATTCGATCTCCCTTTTTGGTGGTAAACTCGGTAGTTCTTCAGGAAACATATCTGAAAATTCATTAACAACCGGTATTTGCTCTATCCCCTTTACTTCAAGCTCGGTATCCCTGATGTATACCAAATACCATTGGCATCCTTTCCTTAACAGTCTTCTTACTCCAATAGCAGAGATTAGATTATACGGTGCTCCACTCCTTTCTCCTTGATACTCAAATTCTTCTTCTAAATGAGGTTTAAATACTATCTTTTTATCATGACAATCGATGGAAGCAAAATTCTTGGACAACCAATCCATGCCCAAGATCACATCAAACTCTAACACTAGTAGTTCTATCAAATCAACCTCTAACTCTATGTTATCAATTTTCACTATAATAGAGGGAAAAACATTCTAAACTTCTATCTCTTCTTCTAAAGGTGTGGACATAATCAATAGATTTTCTAACAATTTTCATACCACAGATAATTTCTTAGTAAAACATGAAGATACGAAAGAATGAGTAGCCCCAGAATAAGTAGTACTCTTGCATCCATAGCTTGGATAGGGAGAATACCTGTAACCACTGTGTTAGAGGCTTGTGCTTCAGGTTTTGCCAAAGCAAATATCCTTCCTTTGCTTCTACCCATAGGAGCCTATCCAGAAACTTGACCTGAAGTTTGCCATGTACCTCCATCAGTCTCAATACCTCTACCACCATTTCCTCTACCTGCTGGCATCCCACTGTTACCAACCCTCTCCATCTGAACTGTGGACTGAGAAGCCTGTGGGTCTAACTATTGATCCCCGAGGAAAATCTTTCATAAAGTGCCCTAGTTGCCCATAACCAAAACTAGCACCGATTTCTATATAACATTGTCCCTTATGTTTCTTTCCACATGTAGGGTATAGAGGGATGGAAGCCCTAGATGGAGTGGAATTAGTTGCACTATAGCTCATCTGAGGAGCTAATCTTGTAGGATTCTGCCTGACTTAAGATCTCCCCTGTTGGCTTCTAAAATTACCCGATGACTGTAGAGACTTATCTATGCTCTTTACTCCACTATCATCTCTGCCTTGCTTAAAGGAACTTCCAATCCTAGCTTTTTTCTTTTGTTCTCACACTGCTTTTACCTCCATTTTTCTGTTCTCAATCATTCTTGCTTTGTCGACAACCTTGGAGTAAGAATCAAATTCATGTGCAGCTAGAACCTTAAACAACGGTGCAATCAATCCCCTTCGAAAACGCTGAATTCTAGCAGCTTCATTTGGTACGAGAGTTAAAGTATATTTACTCAATCGGCTAAACTTCTTAGCATATTCTGAAACAGTCATGTCGGGAGTCTGTATTAATCTTTTAAATTCCAATGCTTTGGCTTCCCTCACACTTTCTAGTAAGAACTCATTCACTACTTTTTCTTTAAACTGCTCCCAAGTAATCTCTTCACTATCCCTAAGCATTCCAGCTATGCTCCTTTTAAACCATTATTTTGCATCTTCCTTCATTAAGTACTCAGCAAATTCCACTACTCTTCTATCTGGAATCCTCAAAATCCATGCCTTATCTTCCATTTCTTCCAAGAAATCTGTAGGGTCCACATCACCCTTGTACTCTGAAGACTTTAGCTTTAAGAATTTTTCATAACTGATTTCCTCTACCCGTGGTACATTTTGTGGCTGAGGTGGAACCACTAGAGGAGGAACAACAAGAGAAAAAAGGGCAACAGGAGCAGGAGAAACAAGCTACTGCCTCTGCTGAGTAACCAACTCAACTAACATTTCATAATTTCTTTGGAGTTGGTCTAATCTATGTGCCACTGTAGTTGCATCAACTGGAGGTGCAGGGGGAGGAACTGCATTATCCCCTGCTCGGCTAACAGAACTTTCTTCAGGAGGAAAAACCCTTCTAGGACGACCTCGGACTCGACCTCAGCCATGTCGTGGAGGCATATCCTAACATATCCTAACATAGGCTAAAAGAAACAAGGTAAACTCAAATTCATAACATAATGATATAGGTAAATCTATATATAAAAAAAATGGAACAATGACGTGACAAAATCCTATACTCCATAGTTTTTCTAATCATGCATATACTTAGGTTATAAAGCTTACAATACTTTTTATAGTTTCAAACATATGCTCTGATACCACCTTTGTCACACCTTGACTCCAATGGTGTGACGATCCTAGGGTAATGATAAGTTTAAGACTATCATACACCCGTAGAATCCAATAATATCAATAAAATTCCCCTGATCAATATAAATAATATTTTCACTATCATGCATATATTTTATCACATATTAGCCCAATTATTCCCTTTATAATAAAATTTTATTATATCTTAATTAAACAGAAAGTATCTACTGTCTAAGTCCATTCAAATACTACGGACTATCTAGAGTAATAACATAACAACACACCATAAAGCAATTAAAAGATTTATATCAAAGATAGCTTCTTATGGAGGAAAGGAAAGCAACAAGCTTAATCTTCTCTATTTCTAGCATCTTCTACTCTAGCACCTGAAAAAATAATGAAGAGGGGTGAGCTTTCAACTCAGTGAATTATGAAATATGCCAATATCTGGGGGCTGCATGAAGAATATATCATATAGAAAAATAAGGGTTAGAACAATAACATATATGTGCCTGAAAGAAATGACACCAAATAGATAGAACAATATTAATCAATTAATGATGTGCTAAATATTTAACTAAATAAATTATGATTTTTCTCCTAAATTAGAAGTGTTTTGCTTGATTCTTGGTTGAAATTTCTCAAAATTCCATTAATTATCTTATTTTATGATTCTAATGATGTTTTTATAGAAGTTTAGTGTTTTAGGGTGAAAATGGATAAAAAAAAATAAGTGATTTCAGAGTGCACAAGGCTGTGTGATCCCAGACTGCACAAGTTGTGCATTGCAAGAATCGCTTCTGCCAAAAAATGAAGAAAATCAAAGAAAATGTACATGTTGTGTAGTCCAAAAGTGCACAGGTTGTGCGCCAGTGACAACTGTGCAAATCTTTTATATTTTAAAGCAAAACTGTGAAAAGGGAAGGGAGCTAAAAAGGTGGGATCTGCCAAAATCAGAGGGATCAGTTGGGGAAACAAGAGCAACGATTTTTGATGAATAAAAGGAAGAAAAAAAACAAGCAGAAAAGGGGCGACACATATTAGAGAGTAGATTAGAATTAATTTTTAAATTTAGAATAATCTTTGGAGTTTTTTTATGAGAGGATTTTCTAATTTTTGGAGAAGTGAAGGAAGCATATCAATCTAGCATTTCCAGATTTGTGGATTCTTCAAGAGTTCCTTTTTAAACTCATTTCTTTTAGTTTTTATTGTATTGAACATGTTATTTTATTTAATTACTTCAATTAGTTGTTTCATTCTTTCAATTATGAGTAGCTAAATTATTTTCTCTAAGGTTTGGATGGATATTGGTTGATTCTTGTGGATTTCATATATACCTTGTTAATTATTCATTTATATTGGAATTGAATTGTTTTCTTTGTGCTTAATGTGTGTGATTGATTGACCACCTTTTACACAATTTAAGATGCTATATGATGGAGCAAAAGTGAAAATATGACATTAGTTCATGGGGAAGACAAACTTAGAAATATTACTTCATAGACATATGGGTATGCATGGGTGGTGTTTATGATAGCTTTCCATAGAACTTAATGAATCCAACCTAATCACTTGCAACCACGACAGTAGGTGTGAGTTTAGAATTGGATATTAACAATTTACCTTGAAAGATAACTTTGTTTAGACTAGGGAAACTCACCTTTAATTTCATTTAAATTGATTGTTGACAAAAGTATATATGAACCACTTGTTATGAAAACCAATTGAAATCTAAACCCTAGGTTATTTTGCTATTGAATTAAATCAATTCTTTAATTAATTGCTTGTTTAATTTTTTACTACTTTGATAAAATTTCAATAATTACCATTTGGTTAAATATTAAAAAGTTTATAGATTTGGTAATCAAAATCATTTTCCTGTGGGACCGACACTCCTTTACTCTTTAAAATTATTGCTACAATTGACCCATACACTTGCGGTAAGAAAATAGCGAACAATCAATCAATAACAATAATATCAATAAATAAATATTAATACTAATAATAATTAATTAAAATAATTAACCATTAATAAAACAATAAAATAGCACTTTACAAATACAATAATACTTTATAAAATAACAATAATTAATAGTGTTTTAAAAATTTTCTTAAAAATTTTACCAATTTTTTTTTCTCTGAACTTATTTGAGAATAAGTCTCAGTAGGTGCATCAAGGCATCTCAGCTAGGCTGACACACCAATAGCACCTTCATCATATGACTAATCCCAAAAATTTATTAAAATAGACAAAAAAAAAAATACAGTAATCGATTCAAAGCACCACCAAAAACAAAGATGCTAAAGTAGAAAAATAATACAGTAACCCATCAAAAAAAGGCGATAAACAAAAGAGTCAATCAATAAATCTATAATTGCATAACCCAATACCATCATTAAGAACATGATACCAGCTAAAAGAATGAGCTGAATTCTAATAAGTAGCAGCAGAAAGCTGAACGGCTTTGGTTGACAAAATATCGGCAACAGTATTCCCCTCTCGATAAATATGAGTGACAACAAAATTCATTTTAGAAATGTGATCTAAACATTGCATCCAAGAAGCACGCCATTGCCAATAAACAGTAGAGTCTTTGTTTTTTTTATCAAATTCTTGGAATATCTATTAAATTCAATAAGTAAAATACCCAAAAATTTAATAATAAAAAAAATGAAATTTAAGGTATTACAATTAATGAGAGAAAAAAAATTATGTAATTTTTTATTATTATTCATCATGAGTTTACTGTATAGAGGAATGAAGTTGGTCTGCTAAAACTATAGAGAGGAAGATATTTAGTATTTAGTACTAATATAATCTCTAAAAAAAAAACATAAATAAAGTAGTAGAAATATAGAATTAAGAATTAAGAGTTAATAAAACAATGAAAGTTTCCTTACACTACGCATGGCAATAAAGCAAGGAGAAGAGGAGAAGGATAAAATTTCAACTCATTTTATTTGATAAAGTAAAATTTAATTAATAAAGAAAATGGAGAGAAAATAGTGTTATTTTGTTTGAGTAAAAGAAAAAGAATGAAAATTATAATTATAAAAAAATAAAAATATACAAAATAAATAAAAAAGAGAACATGTGAGTTTTCAATATAAATAAAAATCTATTATTGATATTATATATTTTTTTAAAAAAATTATTAAATAGTAAAAGTTTAAGATCACTATTAATTTGAATAGAATTAAATTTTATAAAAAGAGAAAGTTAAGTTTATTTATAATTCAATTAAAATTTTAATGTTAGAAAAAAAAATATAATGAATAAACTTGAAAAGGAGAAATATGAGTACAATGAATATATTAATTAAGAAATCAAAATTTGCTTTGTGAATAGACAGTAATGCTTGCAACAATAAATATATTTGTTAGTCAAATATTCAAAGTGAAATACATATAAAGATTTTTTTAGAGTAATGTTAAATTATTAAAGATAAAATAAATAAAATATAAATTTTTTTAAAAAATTGAAAATTTTTTACACTTTAATTTAAGATTGTAACCAATTTCAATACCTATAAAAAGAATAAAATTAAATTATACTCCTTTCTTTCTTTCTTTCTCCTTACTATAAAAAATTAGAGGGAAATAAAATAGTTATGAATTTTTCTTCATTTCCTTCATTTTCCCTTCATTTCAATGCATAGTGTTAAAGAAACAAAAATCTCCGCCGTCAATGTATTTATTGCTGTGTGACGACAGGTTCCAACCATACAAAGGAGTTTTCATTGTCCGTAGAGGATCTGACACTGCCACCATTAACTACATTGGTGGCCCCAAGTTTATATATATTTATAAAATTAAATTTGTGTTTTTTTTTTATTAACAAGCATTTTATTAAAGTAATTTTTGAATATGCACACCAAAGCATATATAAACTCAACAATAAATTTATATTCAATTCTTTATCTAATATTATAAAAAAAAAAAGTAATTTTTGAATATACATATTAAAAATATGTATATTTAATTAAATTGTATTTTTTTTTTGAGATGGATTTAACTTTGTAATTACTTCGAGCTAATTGAAATTATTGAGCTAAACATAAGACCTATAATAGTAAATGATTAACAAACTGATTCAAAAAAATTAATTAAGCAAATTGAGCTCTCAACTTTAAATTTGAAAATTTTAGAGCAGATTGAAAGAATGCAATTGATAGAATTTGAATTGTGCTAAATTCCTTCGTTTGGTATTAATTTTCTTGATGAACAATTAATTAATTGTTTGAAATCTATAGATTGCATAATTTCTAAAAAATATGGGATTTAAAATCCCATATAAGAAGTGGATTTTCAACATTTATATGATTTTTGCATATATAATTTTTTTATTTTCAAAATTGTCATTGTAAATCCATAAATTTTTATTTTATATACCAAACGAGTTATTTTGAATATTTTCTATATTTCACATTCTCTCAATTCAATCATGCTATTTAATAAACTTTATTTAATATGATGTTTTAAAATTTAGTGGTTAATTAATAGTTCAAAGTATAACTAGAATAGTGAAAATTAATTTTTATTAATATTAAATTTTTTAAATATTGACAGTCAATCATTGAACCAAATAAATTCAGTATACATATAAATTGAGTCGAAAATATTAATTCAATGAGTTGGCTCGAAAGTATAAATTAATTGTCATAAATGAAAAATGAAAAAAAAAAAAAGAAAGAAAGAAAGAGAAGAGGACAAAAGAAAAGAAAGCAAAAAATATATGTTCTTGTATTAGGAAATTAAAAAGAAAAAATTAAAAGAAAGGAGAAATATATTATGTGGTAATTTACACAACAGACAACAAGGACAAGATAGTACAAGGACTAGCCAATGAGAACTCGACAGCAAAAACTGTAAAAACCATTGTGGTATTGAGAAAACCAGGCAGTTTTCATATAAACCAGTATAACCATCTATCTTTCCATTTCCCATTCTATATATGTGCTTTCTTTCTTGGGAATGCTTCAAATGTAGCAAGAAGAAGTAAAATCCTATTTATAACTCTTTCTGTATTTATATATTTCTCTCTTGTTTTGGTTTTTTCCTGGGTTTTGTTTGTTGGGTTATTTTGAGGAAAGAAAAGTTTTTATTATAATTGAAAGAAAAATAGAATTGAAGAAGAAGAAGCCATAGAAGTATATAGAAGAAGATATGGGAAGAGGTAGGGTTCAGTTGAAAAGAATAGAGAACAAGATCAACAGACAAGTAACATTTTCCAAAAGAAGAGCTGGTTTGTTGAAGAAAGCTCATGAGATCTCTGTTCTTTGTGATGCTGAAGTTGCTTTGATTGTCTTCTCTCACAAAGGGAAGCTCTTTGAATACTCTACTGATTCTTGGTACTTAATTCTTTTTCTATCTTGATTTTCTTTTTCTTTCTTCATATATACTCTTATTTCTTGATATTCATGTGTACGAAGTTTTTAGGTTTTTCATTTCCTTTTTTCTTTTTTTTTTCTAAGATCTAATTTCCCTTTATGTCTATAACATGATTTTTGGAACTTTTTTTTTATATGTTTTTATTTATTTATTTTCGTGGTTTCTTGGCTTCTTCTCATCAGAAAAATCTTTATCCATGTTTCTTCTTCTTCGTACATAACAATTTACAATTGGGTACACGTTATCTACTATGTATATAATATATTATGTACAAAAACATTATTATATATTATTTAATTTTAAAATTTTTGCATATGAAAATCAGTGACTGACACTCTAAATATCAAAATAGTCTTATCTTTTTTTTTTTTTTTTTTTTTAAATTAATATGGGCATTTGAAGAGAAAGAATAATAAGTACTATTAGCTATCTACTTGAATAATTTCATGCAGAGAGTTTAGTAGCTAATAACAAACTTTTTCTTCTTTAAAATCATAATAATAATTATTATTATTTCAAATCAAATCACCCTCAATATACTTAGTCTTTGCAGTACTCAATTAAAAAATATCATTAATCTTTAACACAATTGGAGGTGCAATACTTATATTTGATTTTGAGAAAATTATATATAAAAAAGAAATTAAAAAATACTTAATTATTTTCTTTTTCTTTTTCTTTCTCTTTTTGTCCTCCCCTCTTTGCTTTATGTTATATATATATAGTCTTTCTGATTTAAGCTACCCATTTTGACATCTGTCTCAGATCTACTGCCAGTAGTACTTAGCTAGAGTTGATGTATTGTCTGCATGTACATATAGAATTGATTTTAAACTCTGCGAGAGGAGAACATAAATTTACGATCCATTAAAAGTAGGTCCAAATATAAATGCAAAAACCCTATATATTGTGTAAAGCTGATCCAATAAGTTCTATTTTTTTTTTTAATCTTTATTTAGTGTATGGTTTTAGACTAACCATGTATAGCTAGTACGGGTTATAATAAAATTTTTAGTATTTTATTTTGTTTTTTCTTTTGAGTAAACAATATGGTTTGAAAAATATATATATTTAGTAATTTTATATTGTGTTTAATTGAAATTGATATAAATATTGCATGACAAAAGTTATGTCGTTTTGATTTGTTTCTATTTACATTAAAATGAGGGGTTATTGTAAGGGGTTATACATGTGTATGAGTATCACAATTACTGTTCTTAGAGGTGTAATTGTGAGTATCATAAAAGAAGACATTTAATTATTTGATTCTTGATAACTTTTTAATATATAATTTCCTTAATTAATTAGCTATTGTCAAATCCAATTCTCTAATAAGATTAGAGGAAGTATTATTAAATAGACACATATGACATATGTATTATTAAATATGTGTTATGTGAAATTAATACAAACTGAATGACTATATATAATTAATTTCAACTAATGAAGAAGAAGAAGAAGAAGATTGTGCAGTCTATACATATGAATTGATTGTGCTCTTTTTAATTAGTTATAATGGATGATTGAATTGTCATTTTGTAGTTGGGGCTTCTAATGACAATAAATCTCTACTATTAACTATCTACAATTTGCATATTCAAGCAAATTTCCAAATAGTCTATCAAATTTCATTTATTTGTCTCTTATTATGCTAAAGTTAATAGCATGCATCATCTTGGTGCTTAGTTATGGAGAAAGTTGTTAACTTCTTGTGGTGCTTAGTTATGGAGAAAGTTGTTAACTTCTTGCTTTATTACCCTTATTGTTAGAGGATTTCACATCTAATAAATATAAAAATATTAAGTGATTAATATAAAAATAGACTTCCTAATCTTAACAACTAACTTTTAAGGTTGATTCTCCTAAATTTATATTAAAAATTTAACATGGTATTAGAGCAGGTTTGTCTGATTTAACAATTACCTTGCCATTTGATCCGGTTTACTAATTATCTTACCGATTGGTCCGATTTATCTAATTATCTTGATTGATCCGTCCTCACTTAAGGAGGAGTATGTTGGTTCTCTCAAATCTTTATTAAAAATTTAATACTTATTATATATAATGCTTTTAGTAAGATAATAAGGATTTTATTCATTATTTTCTTTTGAAACAGCATGGAGAAGATTCTTGAACGCTATGAGAGGTATTCTTATGCAGAGAGGCAACTCATAGCAACTGATCTCAATTCACAGGTAGGTTCTTTAATTAGTAGAAAACCCGAGCGTAATTACCTGCAGGTGTATCAATTTAACTCGGTTTGTGACCTCAATTTAAAATTTGTATAGCTATTCTATTATGCATTACTCAAAGTCCCAATTAATTAATAATGAGTTTAATTAATTATGCAGGAGAATTGGACCCTGGAGTATAAAAGACTCAAAGCAAAGGTTGAGCTGTTACAGAGAAATCATAGGTACTAATTATAATTAACTTGATTTTGTTTGGTTTATGATTTGGTTAAATTCATTTTCATTTATAATTATTATTAATATTAATTTGTTAATTCTCAAACCTCACCAGGCACTATTTGGGAGAAGATTTAGACTCATTGAACCTTAAAGAACTACAAAACTTGGAACAACAGCTTGATACTGCTCTTAAGCACATTCGGTCAAGAAAAGTATAATATACATTCCTATATATTATATATGTCAACTGAAATTATTAGCTAATATGATTTATTTCTTGCAGAACCAATTGATGTATGAGTCCATCTCTGAGCTTCAGAAAAAGGTATAATAATTAGTTAATGTCTTTTTGAGCTGCCAGCTTAATTGAAATTAGACGTAGTTGTATGTCATATGAATGTTTGAGTTAGGAATTTTGGTTAGAACTTATGCTATGTATGATTTATGAAATTAATTAGAAATATAATAGTTATTATATAAAGATTAGTTATTTCTTACTTTGACTCAAATTTTAGACGAAAGATATTAATTTCTTAAAATAATAATTCCACTATTTTTATGAAATAATGAAATTTTGGTTAAACCATCGTTTGATCGGTTTTTAGCCTGTTTTTTATTGTTCGATCTTTATTAATGGAATATTTTATAAAATAACAAAAAAAAAAAAAAAAAGAAAGAGAAATTATAGATTTTGTCCAATAGGTTGGATAACTGATTCAACCGGTTGAACCGTGAACTGATTACTTGATTGATTCAGTTACCAGTTTAATTTTAAAAACATTGATTAAAGGACTATCTAGCTAGAGTGTCTGGCTGAGTAATTTGCACTTGTAGTTGTAGTTACTAAATTAGACTTCAATTTTATTGCAATCACTAAAAATCAATTTGTTATAATAAGATTATTTAATTCTGATTAATTGGTTTTCGGGATTGATGATATGACAATCAATTTTTTTTTTAATATTAATTAACCGTAAATTCTCCAAATATATATATATCTTATATTTTGAGATGTGTTTAGTGGTCTTTAAAAAACTTTAAAGGACAGTTTTAAGTAGGGGTGTGCAAATGATCGGTTCGATTTAAAATTGAATCGAATCGAATAACCAAAATTCACATTTTCATTAAACTGAACTGAATTAAACCTATAGTGAAAACCAAACCGAATCGAAAAGTTTAGTTTAGTTCGGTTGGATTGGTCGGTTTGGCTGGTTTTGGTTTTTTTTTTTTTTTTTTGCTATTTCTCTTTTTTTTCATAAATTTGAGATAAATTTCAAATAAATTTTAACATATGTTTAATAAATATATATAATATACATATATTTTAATAAATATATATATAATATCATATATTTTAATAAATATATATGTTTAATAAATATATATTATATAAATATATTTTAATAAATATATATATAAAAAGTTTAGTCGGTTCGGTTTTAACAAAAAAAAAATTTAGACAAAAATTGAACCGAATCAAAATTTAATTCGGTTTTAAAATTTTTAAACCGAACCGAACTAAAGTTTTAAAAAATCAAACCAAATTGAATCAAACCAATCAGTTTGATTTAATTTGATTTTTTAATTTTGGTTCGGTTTTGTTCACCCATAATTTCAAGTGAGGTCGGAGGTCAATCATCAGTTTTTTAATATTAAAACAAGAATTGACATTGTGTCTTATTACTATAACATAAATTAAAATTGGTAAATTTTATTTTAACAAATTCATTTTTAGTGATTGCAATAGAATTAAACTCTAAATTTAGTGAAGTAAGTGCAAATTACCTGGTGTCTGCTACTCGTATTATTGCCCTAGTTAATCAATTAATCAGCATTGATTTCATAACATGAATTGAACATAGAATTTACCTGACCTTTAAAACATGAGCTCTAATTAAGGAAGGGTAATATATAGTTGCTGATCGCATCCCAAGGCCTAAAGCCACATATATACAACAAAATGTATATTGATGAATTCCTATTTTTTTATGCCTTGGCAATTGAAGTATAAACTAATTAAACATTTTTTTCTTTTAGCATTAGGAGGAGGAATTTAATATTAGTGAGATTTGAATCCTAACGTCTAATCCTAATAAATTGTAATATCATCTTACCATTAGGCTAAAACACTAGTTATAAACTAATTAAACTTCAGTCTTCTTCATATATTGTTTAAGGTAGAAGTGTACATGGGTTGATTTTGGTGGTTTCTGAGTTATATGTCATACCAAACCGATATCTTCGGTTTGACTAATTTTCAAACTGAAATCAAATCAAAATGATTTGAAACCAATAATTTTGAGTTGGTTTGATTTATTAAAAATTATATATTATTCGATTTAGACTGAATTAAATTTTTATATCAATTTTAAATTTGAATTAATTTCTATTAAACACTTATTTTAATTTCTAAAAATTGTAAAAACTAAAAAGAAATTATAAATATCTTTAAGAAAATGTTTTTAATATATATATATATATAAAAGAAAAAATAAATTAAGAAATGAAAAGAGATTAACATTAATCCTATTTAACTTAAAGTTATAACCATTAAAATGAAAATGAAAAAATAATGAAACATTTTAATAAATATAAGATATTATTAAATGAAATTACTATAAAATTATCCCATAAAATATAATTAAACGTTTTGATGGATTATTCAATAAATAATCCCTTTTATACTATTATAATTTAGTAATTTATAATATATTTTCATATATATTTAATATTTCGGGTTGGTTTGATCTTATAATGATTTAAAATTATATTAAAACATAAATTAAACTGAAAATTCGGCTTACTTATTTTTTTGAATTATAACGAGCCCTATATATTTGCAAATCATGATTTTTAGTTTGATTTGGATGAATTGATTGATTTGATCGGATTAAATATTTTTTTGTACAGCCCTAGTTTAAGGGCAAAAAAAACCCCTAAAAATGTCCTAATTAGCTCATTTTGTTTCATCATTTTGTGTGTGTGTGTGATTTATGACTTTTTTTTTTTTTCCAACTTTGTGTGTGATTTATGACAGGAGAAGGCAATACAAGAGCAAAATAACATGCTAGCAAAGCAGGTGATGACCTGCCTTCATCATTCAAAAGCTGCCAATTATTTTTAATTTTTTTCTAATATATCATGACAGATATCCATCTATACTATACATATATAGATCATGCCATTAACAAAGCTTGAATTGCATTTTTGAGAGGGCCAATTTATTTTTTAAAAAAAAACATTATAGCTATAGGGATGCCAAGAGGTGCTCTGCCTTATCAAATCTAATTACTATAGTTTTCAAGTACTTGCGAACATGTTTGGAACAATTCTCATGAGTTTCAAAATGATTATTTTATCTTGAGTTTGGATAATTTACAAGTTTAATATAATTTTAAAACTCATTTATATAAATGATTAGTTAAATTTAGAATATTGTATTGAACAAAAATGAGATGTAATAATTTTGTTAGACTTTTAAATTTTAATAGTATCAATTATTAATTAATTATAAATTATAGAAATTTCTTTAATAGTAATGATTGAATTTATAAAAATTAATTTAAATTGAATTTAAAAATAGGTATAGAAATTAAAAGGGTTGAATTTTAATGGGTTGGGGACTAATAATTCGGATAGTATTAGATAGAATTATTAAACAGATTCAAATACTAATAGTAAAATTACTCTTAGCGATTTCTAATTAGAATTATATGCTAAATTTTATTGTGGATGTCATTAATCTTAATTGAAGGTAGTACAATATGCTTAAAAGATATAATTAGAATGCAAAAAAAAAAAAAAAAAAAAAAAAATCAAATTATCTAATGATTTATAATTATTAGTGAATGCCTAATTCTGTAATTTGGTAATAGATTAAGGAGAAGGAGAAGGCAGTGGCGCAACAGGCAATCTGGGAGCAGCAAAACCATTGCACTAATATGTCACCTTTCCTTCTGTCACAGCCAACACTTCCGTGCCTAAATATTGGGTAATTAAATAATTAATTTTTTTTAAAAAAAATTATATATCAGTATATCACATACCATGCATTGATTAATTAACTTAGTCATGTGGTTAATTATTTGATAAGTGAAATATTTCATGTATGTATGCAGTGGGAATTACCAGGAAGAAGCAATACCAGAAATGAGGAGAAATGAATTGGATCTTACACTCGAACCAATATATTCATGTCATCTTGGATGCTACACCACATGATCATATCAATTTGGTTGAAGAAATTAATTAATTAAAAGACACCCACTATATATATTTATATATATATGATGCTTAATTAATTATATTATATATCAAGAAGATTTTGGTTTTATAATATATGATATATTTAAATATAATAATATAATAATTGGTGGCTTTTGGTTTTGCTTTGACATCTCAATTATTATTTTGCTTCTTTTCAGTAAGGTCTAGAGATTAAGATTAGCTAATTATTTACATTTTTAACATTATGGAGATTATTCAAACCTGAGTCTATTAATACTATAGATTATGTATACACTTTGCATTAGGTTATATGCATAGGAGAAATTTTGTTATACAATTCTCATATATAGTTTAGGGGGTGAAAGGCTCTAAATTATGATAAGGGTTTTAGGAAGTAAAACTGATATTTACCCAACACTTAATTTATTAGATGCAACTTTTAATTTAACCAAAAATAAAATTAAAGTTCGAGTCACTTTTTCACGTACTTTAATTTGTAAGAAAAAAAAAATAAAGATAATATATTTATATTCCAACCTCTGAATAGTACATAAATTGAATAATTTTATTTAAAATTATATGTTTTCTAATTAATAAGTATTTCAAATATGTCATCAAATAATTTTTTTTTAATTCATTTCAATGAACTGTTATATATATATATATATATATATATATATGATTGAGTGATATCATATATTAGATTTTATTCAATATATTAATTTCATATTTTTTTTTTTTTTTATGGTAAAAAAGAAAAGAAGGGACAACATTTACATATCAAGATTAATATTAAACATCTAAAAAATGAAAATTTATATAATATGCAATTTGATTTAGAAATTCATAAAACAAAAATTTCAAATATTATTATACTCAATGAAGTTAGGGGCCGAGGTGGTCATTACTCCTTCTAACTTTTAAAATACAAAAATTTTTAGATATAAAATTATAAAAATTTAACTATATATTATATTTGACCCTTTATTTTAAATTATTATTTTTTAAATATATAAAAATTAACTTAATTGTATCTATTACTTTGATATAAATTATAATTTAAAAAATTTAATCCCATAAAAAAAATTTTCTAGCTCCCTTATTGATTATACTAATTTTGGAACAACAAGAATCTATTATGGCAGAACATTAAGGTGAAATGTACTAAGATACTAGTGAAAATATCAGTTCTGAAGCATGAAATTTAATTATATATACATATATCTCTGGCAAAAACAAAAAAATAATAATTATATATATGTACCTAGTAGTAAATGTAATTAAACATCGTACATAGAGAAAAGAAAGAAAGCAAGACAAAATGTTGATTGAAATGAACTGTCTAAAAAACTGGAAGGACAGTGGAGTCTAATCTACATTGGGTGCAATGAAAGCTGCCTAACAAATGCCAAAAGTTTGCTTCCTCCTTTTTAACAAACAAATTCTATCACAAACATATGTTTTTATTTTTTAAGCATTGTTGAGAAGGGAATTAAAATATAAATTCATTATCCTTATCCTAAGTGTACTTAGGATTATATTATATCTAGATTTAACGCAGCGAGAATAAACAAGATTAGAACACGTCTATACTTTAAACAATCTTGAATTCACAAGGAAAATAATTTCTGGAGTCTACCAGGAATAAAAGAGACTGAATTTTTATTGATAATGAGAGATCTCCTAAACTATTACATAATATGCTTATTTATAAGGTATTAAACTCTAATTAGAAACTAACAATATTACTAAATAGGAATCCTAACTATTTTAAAATTACTTGAAAAATAAGAAAACAAATTTAAAATTAATCAAAAATTATAATTATTATAATTATTAAAATAATTATAAAAATATATGAAAATTACCGCATCAAGATTTACATTACAAAAGAAGAGATAATGTGTAGAAGTGTATTGGGTAAAAGGAAATTTAAATTGTGATACTTTACATTTTGATATATATATATATATATATATATATATATATATATATATATATATATATATATATATATATATATATATATATATATATC
>CATKHJ010499054.1:0-38337 GCA_949750685.1 Vernicia montana
AAAATATCGACTGTGTCGGATAGCTGCAAAATTGGTGTCAATAAATTCGTATCGACGCATGGATATCGAAAATATACACCACTTAATTTTCTCACCGACGGATTGCCGAAAAGACGCGTCGGCAGATCCGAAATTACACCGGAAATAGGCGAAAATTCAAACGTTCACCAAAATTCGCAAATGAGATACCGAATTGAAGCTTACGAGATAACGAGTCCAACGGTATAAGAATCGTCGGAAACGGAGGCCGGAAAGTTGACGAAACAGTGGTCGGAAGGATTCTGGTCGGCGACCGGTTCGGCGGCGCGTGTGGCGGACGGCGACCGGGTTGATGGCGTTGGAAGCGTCTCGGCCTCCTCTTCACGGTGGTCTGGTGCGTGTCGTCTTCTGACGACCGGACGGCGGCGATCGGAGCTGTTTTCTTCCTCTGCCTCTCTCTCTCTCTCTCTCTCGGTTTCCGTTTCTGCTTTTGCTGACTTTTTTTTTTTTTTCTTTTTCTTTCTTATCCTTTTCTGCTCACTTAACTTATATATAATAATAATAAAAATAATAAAAATCTTTAAAATCTAAAATCTAAAATTAATTTAATTTAATTTAATTTAATTTAACTCTTTTTCAAAAATTAATACCCGATAATATTTATTCAAAAGTCGGGGTATTACAATAATTAATTGGTATTTCAACTTAGGATAATTCTAAATAATGCAATTGTGATTGATACAATAAATGCAATTATGTAATATTTTTATATAATTTATGATGTAAAATAAGAACAATTATTGTTATTTATTTCTTACTGTGTGATTTATTTAAATTATATTGATTTACATCAAAAAAAATTTAACACAATTTGCATCATCTAGCATTATCTTTTAGCTTAATAATAAAGTGAAATTATTTTATAAGTAATCGCCGTATTTGAATCTCTTCAATCTTAAAGTAAAAACTTTAAAGTATAATTTTAAACTGTTTAATTATTATATTTTAAAATATTATTTTAAACTCTAAATTTGTTTATCCAAATGGCCTACGAATAAATATTGATAGATTATATATATATATATATATATATATTATTTTTATGTTTTGTTGTCTTTGTTTTTTTATATTATTATTTAGTCTTTATTATTTTTTTTCTTTTATTTTTTAAAACTATTCTCTATTTTGTTTTTTATAATCTTCTTAGAAAATGGAAAGATGGGGAGTAAATAGAAAGGCAAAAACTCTAAGACGTTTTATTAACAATATCACTGTTAATTATTCATAAAATTTACTTAATTTATTTAACTTTTTCACTATTTTAAAATATAGAAAATTATTTAAAAATATAAAAAAATTCGTTAAAAAAGATAAATAGAATGTTTACTGTCAATTTTCTTTCTACTCTAGTTTTTAGATTTAAATAAAAATTTTAAAAGAAAACTTCTTGTCAATTGGTAAAATTTATTCCTAATTCTTATTTTTACCTAAATTTGCACTCTATAATTTATTTCATTATAGAAATATCATTATAGTGAAATTTTTAATAATTAATCTATTAAAAAAAAAATTGCACTCTATACTTTTTTTTTTTTCTTTTTAATGTTAGGAAATGAAAATAATAGTAAAATTTGAATTTTGACCCCTACTTTAAAATAAGTTCACTTTAGCACTAGTTTAATTAATATGTTTTACTCTAATAATGGGTTATGTATGTTTTTCAAATAGTTGAGTGTTTGTGTAATATAAGGATATCTAGAGGATTTTTTTTATTTTATATCTAGAGGATTTTTTTTTATTTTATCAAAGATAAAACACAGTATTTACTAATATTTATATCAGATACATCAAATTTAAATATACAATATATTTCAAAACGGACAAATATTATTTAAATACATTTACAAAGCAAAATATAAATCACCAATAAATTATCAAATATACTCACACCCTTGATATGAATGGAATTTGAATATGAGAACTTGTGATGAATGAATGGTCAATGAAGTATATCTTGTAATAAAAGACTTTAAAGATTCTTTTTATATTAGAAATGGAAGACTTTGTAGTTATTAGCCTTAGCCTTAGCCTTTTTATAGCAAAATGACTTTTGCTTATAGACTTTTGTAACTTCAATTGATGACATTTCTAGATTCACATTATAGAAAATGCACAATAAAAGATAGGATTTATCCATATATATATATAAAGATAGGACAAAATATAATTAGTCCACACCATAGCATGAAGTCTTTTTCCTAAATTATTTTCTTATTTTTAAAATAAAACTTTTCTATTTTTTTATCCTTCATATGATTGAGACATCAATTAAAAAATAATAATTTAATCGAGATAATAATGATTATAACTAAATACAATTATATCAAAATTTCTATTTTTATCTCATTCAATTTATTTTTAAATTAATTTAATTATTTTTATTTGAAATAATTATTTTCTAATCATATTTAATTTAAAATAATTAATTCCCAATCATATTGTGTCTAAAATAATTATTTTTTATCTAGTGTCCTGTTAAGAAATAAAAACCATACTAAAACTTCTTAATAGTTTTAAATTTCATATAACTTAAATTCCCAAGTGGATATTAGAATTATTGTTTAAAAAAATCAAATGTTAACTTAAAAAATTGTTAAAATAATAAAAATATTAACTATTTTTCGAATTTAACCGACAACATTTTAGAAATATCAATCATGTTTTTTTTTATTAGCAAATGAGGATGAATAGAATCTGGATCTATTACCCATATCGTATATACACTTATCATTAGACTATGTCTTGGTGTGATCATGTTTAATAAATGTTTGAATTGTATATTTTTATTTTTTACAGGGTAATTTATACTTGACACTTATATATTTATATAATTTAACAATATAATCTGGCAATAAATTTGATGAGTGTATATATAATCTAACAATAAATTTAAGTTTGAATCTTCATTCTAATATTTAAAAAAAATAAATTAAAATTGAAGAAGAAGAAGGAGAAGAAGGAAAGAGAAACTCACTACTCACATTTGGTTGATAGTCATTATCGATCTTTACATCAAAACAACTTGTGGTGTTGCTACTTTCTTCTTCTTCCTTTTTTTTTTTTATTAGATTTCTTTTATTTTGTTTAGCGTGAAATGATAAATTTATATAATTTCAACCATCTAAAAATAATTTTATAATTTAAAAAACATAATAAATTTTTTACTTAATAAAAATTATAAAAATTTGAGTGTAACAATTTATTTTACTTAAAAGAGTTTTATTTTTATTTTTTTTAAAGAAAAAAGAGTTTTATTATTGAAAATGACTAAATAATATGAAATAACTCACAAATGAATTAATAGAAAGAAAAATATTAGTCTATTATTCAGTATGGAGGCCTTCTATAGTGCTCCTAGTGCACAGATGTCCCTGCGATTTATGACTGTCAGATCATCAACTTTAAATTAAATTTAAATCTCAATCATTGATTGAAATGACTAGTTAACTAACAAACTTATAACTAAATTGTAATTGTTTTACTTGTTACCAAATAAAATTTTCAAGTCAGTTAAAAATGAGCAAATGATATATCAAATGAAAAATTAGAAGATAAGGAGTCCAACCGTACTAAAATCGCCGGAAAAAGAGGCCGGAATCAAGCTCAGAAGATCTCGCCGACAGTGAAGTCGAACAACGAATGTGACGACTTCAGTTGGCGGTTGGCAGCGACGCTAGTACCGTTGGACAGATCGGCGACTCCTCTTTCCTCTAGTCTGGCGCCTATATGATTCAGAAGACCGGCAGATGGCGTTTTTTCAAGTAGAAGTTTATGCCATCCTTCCCTCTCTTTCCTCTCTCCTCTCTCTTTGTCTCCTTCAAGCCCAATACTGACAACAGCTAATTGGTTAGTTTAAAAATAAACCAATCAGCTTATTTATAAATATTTTTTATTAAAAATAAATAACAATAAATTTAAAATATAATAAAAAAAATATTTTATATCATAATACATAACAAATTTTCAAAAAAATCACTTAAACTTATTGTTAACAATTAGCTTAATATCTATTAGGTCACATGTTCAAACTTTAATATTAACACATTATATATATATATATATATATATATATACACACACACACACACACACACAATTAATTATCATTTTATTTTAAAATAATTCTTTTATTTTAAAGAAAATTTATATCTAACCAAATAAATATTCTTATTTAATTAATTTTTGTAAAAAAAATATATTTTACCTTAATTACATACATCATTTTTATTTTCTAAATTTAAACATAAAATAGAATTATAATTATATAAATACATATATCATTTTAAATTATAAATATTTAATAAAACCGAATAAATATATATTTTTATAAAAATATGAATTATAAAATTTTGGGATATTGCAATAAATAAATAAATAATAATAATAAGTTTAGAAGTCTCAAAATATTTTTTCCTTATAATTACTTGTAAATTCCATCAAATTTGATATAATTTTTTTAAATATAACCAATTTTATAGAATTAATTAGATAAAATTTAAAAAATATATATATTTTATATAAAATATAAAATGTATGTATTTAATTATTTATAAATAAACTTTATAAAATTTAATAAAATTCATTTATATCTATAAATTCTAAATAATAATAAAAAAGTAAAAAGAATTCATGGAATCAATTTCAACTAATTTTTAATTAAAATTTAGTCAAGTTGAATCTAGCACTAACTAATTGAATGACATTTTTTACTTATATCTTTGATTATATAGTGAAATAGTTAATACTAATTCAATTAATCTACAACTGTAATTTTAAGTATAATTAAGATGTTAACTAATAAAATTTATATTTACTCTTACTAACATGTAATTTTCAAATAATGTAATTTGATGAAAACACAATTTAACTCATTTCACAGCAGAAAAAAATAAAAAATTTTCAAATTGATATAAAAAAACCAGAAATGACTACTCATAATTATTATTATAATTTTATCTTTTCCTCATATTTTGTCCTTTTTTTATTTTATAAAATATTAACTTTTATTATATTACCAAGGAATACAATATACTATAATGATATGATTTATATTATTCAAATATTAATTATTACTTTAGGTTAAATTAGTGGAGTATGTGACATAATTGCCAAAAGTTATTTTTTTTATTAAAAATAGATTTTTTTTTTCCTGTATGTATGAAGGAAAGTTATATGATTTTAATAAAAAAAGTATGACATTCTTTTAAATTCTTAATTTTTTTTACATCTTTAATACTTAATTTTTTATATTCAAATATTTTGATTTGAATATGCATATAAGGGTATAAAATGATTCAATTTATAAAATCATCTTTTTTATTAAAAAATATGACTTTTTTCAGTATGTATGAAAGAAAATCGTCTGATTTTAATAAAAAAGATTACTTTCTTTTGACAAAGTCATCTTTTTTATTAAAAGCATATGACTTTTTTAGCATGTATGAAAGAAACTCGTTTGATTTTAATAAAAAATACAATTTTTTTTTAATTCTCAAATTTTTCTTAAACATTTAATACTTATTTCTTTATATTAAAATATTTTGATTTGACTATACTTATAAAACTATAAAAGATGTATGTGTCAAATTTTAATAGATGGCAAAAAATCATTTGTTTGTATTACAAAAGATGACTTTTTTTTATAATCAAATTTTTCTTTCATTGTGAAAACTTAATTTTTTATAATCAATTTTCTATTTTTACTAAACGGTCAAAAGTCTTAATTATATTTAAATTTTCTAAGAGTATATATGAAAGTTTGTGATTTTCAATAATGTTTATGATTCTAATATTATTGCTTGTGCGGTGTGTGCATTTTTCATTCATGGGAGTCTATTCTCCTGTGGATGGGCTAACAGAAAGTGAGCTGGGGTTTTGGTCTCTCGCATCAGTAGTGTAGTGTGTGTGTGTATGATAGAAGGATTAGCGTGCAGGGTCGGCTTTAACATTTTAGAGGCCCTATACAATTTCAAAAAATGAAACTTTCAATCCTTCATCCCTCTGTAAAAATATATTTTTAATAAATTTGAAATCTAGCAAATTCAATAAATCCAAAATGCAATATAATAATTAGTTTTTAAATACAAATAAATTATCATTAAGATCCAATAAATTAAGCAATTCCAACTTATATATGTATGACATCAAATGAAACCAAATAATATTAAACTAAATTTAAAAAGAAAAAATTTATACTATTTTCACTTTTTGGTTGCAAAATTTTCAATTAAATAGTTGTGATCAAATTTAACTGTCATTTTTTTTTCTTAATAGACAACATGATTAAACCTTTCAATCTCTCTTGTGACATAGTTTATCGAAGGTAGTTTTTTTATTAACTTCAGCTTGAAGAAACTTCTTGAAATAAAGGGGGACTAGCTATGTGTGTTTAAAAAAAAAATTTGACTAATTGAGTTAGATTTACTTTAATGGGTTGAATGAGTTTAAGTTAGTAGTTTAGTGGACTTTTAGGTTTTAAATTTTAATATTTAAAAATGTGAAACTCCCTCATTGGGGAGACCCTAGGCAGCCGCTTAGTTGGCCTATCATTGGAAAAACTCTAATAGTTTTAAAGTGTGTATGTGTCACTTCATTGTCTCTATATGTGTGTTTATACATTTAAAAATTATATATATATATATATATATATATATATATATATATATATATATATAACATTTATTTTATAACTTGAATCCCATATTTTTTTTACCAAGTTTTTTTTTTTATATAATCCTAATTTCACATTAAATATTTATGAAATATTTTTCAACTAAAGACGAGAATTAGAAGATAATTTATGAAATTATAATCATATTAACAGGGAAATATATTTATCATTTTTACCGTTGTAAGGAAAAAAAAGAAAAAAAATTATATTCCTCTTTTACCTTAGTAAATAAATATTTTTAATACCCTCACAGAATCACCGCACAACAATGAATCCCACACAAAAAATAAATAAATAAAATAGAAAAATAAAAATACAAGAAAAATGAAGAGAGAAGAACGACAAAAAGAAAAAAAAGCTGAGACAGTGAAAGTAAAAAGTGAAGCTTCTAGAATTGTAATGCTTTGACCATCAAGAATAATTTTGAATTTTTATAACTTATCATTCCTTGCACTCCAAATAGAGTGTAGAAGTGTCGGGTCCTTGCTCTATTTTATTTGCAACATTTTTCCTACAAGGTTTACCAAAATAAAAGACTGGTCGTTTTATTTGGTAAGGCAAAACTTTCAAAATGAACGGACAAATCCGGAATGTCGTTAAACCCACAGGAGCTTCGAGTTATTAACCAAATATAGTAACAACTGTAAATCCCATTCTTTTTTAAGAGTTCCAATGTCCAATATTTTGTAAAAGAAACTTCTAATAAATTGCATCATCATTGCTTACTGCCTTGATTTTTACTTTTTTTTTTTTCCCTAATTCTTTTAATATATGGTTTTTAAGGTCTCATAGTCATAACAGTAGAAAACAAAATACAATTGAAAAAAGAAAAAAAGAAAAAAAAAAACCAAGATTTTCTAATCACATGCTCTACTCCATTGAATGCTTTGTGAACTGCAATTTTTTTTCCCAATTGAGAGCTTTAAACCTGATACTAATAAAAGAAATACCAAGACTACGTCTCCTTGACATGCTGCAATTAAATGCCGCAAAGGGAATTATCTCGCAAATTCTCTGTTAGGTATCATCAGGGAATTTACCCAAATGATAATAGTTGAAACCCTAATATATGACTTTCCTCCCCACTCCAAAACCAACGATGAAACAAAAAAGATTACCAGAAAAACAAGATAAAACGAAATTAGAATCTAATAAATTAAAAACTATACTGATGATGACAAAATGCTATTGGCAATAACATTCTACCAAAGGTCATTATTGAGGCCGAAACATAAATATTTTGTTTGAATCCCACAACACTCTCATTACCCCAAGCTTTGTTTCAGCCTCACTAAATGTGGTGCCGATGGCTTCAGATGGGTATGGAAGCCTCACCCATCTCTCAATCTTAAGCTCAGTAACATCCACAACACACGTCTCTGATTCCTCCAAGCTCTTTCCGTACCATTTACCTTGCACCTGATATACTTTTGCCTTGCCAATCTGTTCCCCTTGCTTATCTACAAGCACAACATATTGACCTGGCTTACACTGAACAAATTCTGCAGCACCAATGCCAACAAATTCAGCTAAAGAAGTCTCAGCATTTTCACCAGAACCAATTCTTGATGTGCTTGGAATAAGTCTTGCACCTGATGGGACATTATCTTCACCGTGACTCTCAGACGAGTCGTGTGAATGCCTTAGTACTGAAACAGCTTGCTTTTCTGAATGAGCATTGTCAACCTCCATTGGTGCACGGACATCCTTACCAGCACGTGCTAGTCTTGCCTTTCTATTGTTGAGCCTGTAATAACACAAAATATAAGCATACGTTTATTAAAAGACTAACCAATCAACACATGACAGAATGCCAGGATTACTTCCCCCTTATGACTCGAAATCATGCCATGCATTTACTGAGTTCTCTAAAAACATAAAAGACAATACAAAGGAAGAGAATCTCAAACATCAAAACAACAGATAAAGAAATTCTAACTACACGCGTAAAATTATCTTTTTCCATATTCAATCTTTACAAAGTTCATATGCTAAGCAATATCCCCCAGTATTTAAATTAAATGCATTCAGTGGAAATCTTGAAAATCTATGGTTTACAACTATCATGTATAAAAGGTATACCACAAAAAGCTTGGGGCATAAAAACTAAATAGGCTTAAGAAATAGAAAACGAAAAGTAAAAGTGCAATTATCTCCTACTACCACTCAACTAAAAGAACAAATGGTTCCAGCATACCATGAGACAGGTATATAAATTCCAATTACTCTGGTTAATAACTTCCACTTTGTATATTTCCCTGATGTTACATTAGATCCCAACCAGGAATAGGGCATTAAGAATAAAACTTTCTTATCTTTTCTAATGTCATCTTTGATTATCAAAAGTTGTGAAATCTTAAGGAAAGAAAAACATCCTTAAACCATAGAGTGCAAAATTATTTGAAAAAGATGAAGCTTCCTCACCAATTTTTTAGCTGTGAAAATGTAACTTCTGAACCCTGGAAAACAATGTAGAAATTTATTAGGCAAGACAAAGCATGTTATTGGCTAGAAATTAGCAAAATTAAATTACACTATGAATACTTTTAGAGGTGCATTTTACATACATGAAGACTTAATTTATCAGCCCATGACTGTACAGAAGCTGCGTTCCGCTGCATATCAGGTTCATCCACCAGGGCCTTCTCAATCAGAGTCATCTGATAGTCATTCATTATAGTTCGTTTCCGCTTTCTTGGCTGCTTTTCTTCAAACTGAGTAGTTTCAGCTTTTTCATCTTCTTGAATTCGTTGACGGCCATTTTCTTTTACATGCTCACTTGATTTGGGGAAGTCACCATTCCTCATTTGGCCAACAAAATTCTTTCCTCGTGTTGAACTTGTATCTGAACCGCTTGTTTCAACATTCTGAAAATCCCTGTCAATTTCTCTTAAAACAGCAGATGCAGTCCCACCAGATTTATCTTTGTATTCCCTTGTAGCATCATCACCATGATTCATATGCTCATTTCTGAAATTAAGCTGCTCATCTTGGAAAGCAGAATTCTCAGACATCTCCTCTTTCTGATTACTGCTTATGTTATTAAGATTTGAAGGTTCCTTCTTCAGTAAATGTGAGTATCCTCCTGTACTTTGAGCCTCCTGAGAGGAATCCAATTTATTAGGGTTTAGAAAAGAATGGCAATATAACCAATAAGAACTCAAGGGCCAACTTTAGAATGTATAAATAATCCTTAAAAATTTGAGATCCAATACCTTGACAAATGTCATTGTTAGTTTTAAGCTGGATTTAGGGTGGGCACAAGCCAAACAGCCTGCAGGCTGGCTCGAATTTGAACCTGGAAACTAAGGGTCTTGGGCCTAAATTTAAGGTCAAGCCTGGGCTTAGGGGGGTTTCAAGCCCAAGCCTGGCCCAAAATAGAAAATATAATATTTTATGTTTTTAGTTATATAAAAATTGTTATAAATAATATACTGTCAAAAAAACAATTATATAGAATATTTTTATTTTTATATATAAGAAATTAGTTTTAATAATATTTTACATAAAAATAAGGAAATAAAAAATATGAGCTCAGGCCCTAAGATTTTTTTATTAGGGCTGGCTTAGGCATTTGAGCTCAGCCAGGGAGGAATACTGAGGGCCTCTTAACTTTTTTCAAGCCTGAGCCAAGCCAATGCCACCCCTAGCCAGAAATGGATAAAATATAAAATCAGCCAAAAATGTTATATGTTATTATTTAATTGTAAAGAGAACTTTGATTTTGACAGAGCTAGTAGAATTGAGTACTAGCCATAGATTTAAATCGCGGTCGCGTGTAACGGTAACGGGGTTGTCACGGCCATAACATAACGATAACGGCCAACCACTACGCAATTTTACCGCAAAAAATTGTAAATTGAGAAATATTAACATAAATCACTAAATTTAAGAATTATAACTAATTAATAAGCATAATACCCTATAAATAAAGACTCTACATGTATAATTTTTTACAAAAATTAATAATTTAGATAATTAATAAGCATAATTCATATTTAAAAAAAAAAAAAAACTGACTGACTCCATAATGGCAGTTACACCATTATATAACGGTCGTTATGGCAGTTAAGTTCACAATTTTTTTTTAGTGTTATATAACACCCATAACGGTAACGGTAAGGCAAAATACCATTACATAATGGCCGTTACGTTACGTAACAGCTGTTATTTAAATCCATGGCACTAGCTGCCACTAGGCTCATAGTGCAATGGTCGAATTGAACCAATAAAGAAAAGACTAGAGTTTGGATTCTTGCCAATTAGTTAATTCCACACCTGAATGACCTTCCTATATCCATATAACTACCAATGGAGTCTTAAATCATATTGTTCCCTTAATGAGCTTTAATCGCCCAACTAATGTAATCATCAATCATGAGAAAACTAAACTGAACTTCCAGAATTTACCTGATGATGCTCGTTGATGTCCAGTTTAGAGAACTTATCCAAAGATATTGACCTTTCCAATTTGATTTCCTGAATTTGCTCCAACAGCATAATTTGCAAACGTTTTTTAATTAATAGAGAAAATACAAAGGAAAATTGACGTAGTAGAAACAGAATTAGACTGATAATAACAATAACATATTATTATTACTACTACAAGGAAAAAAGATGTACTCGGACTTGGTTTTCTTCAAAATCAGCAGGACTAATCAGTGCTTGTAATTGGTTAAAGAACACCCTACAACAAAATATTAAATCATAAAGAAAATTAATACACTCTCTAACCAATGTGAATTCAAACAGGATATGTTTTAAAGTGTTTGTGCACTGAGCATGCACCACATATATGGACCAAAGAAGCCAAATTCCATTTTGACATTACAGCACCATAAAGACATTGTAGCTAACATAGAATGATCATCTACAACTGGCTAATGCTTCCTCGGCCTCAATAGGTTGCCATAATATGAGATTGACTAATCAGTACTGCTATCTCATTGTGCCTGCTATTTGAGTTTTCCCTAAGTTGATGCATTTTTGGCTTCTTGATTTGAAGATATAACAAGCCCCAACTAACAATCTAATTTCAGCACATCATTATGTAACTAAGCCTGCCAGTATATCGGATGAGATCCTGTAGTCCATTACAGCATGAATGGGGAAATATGAAACTTCAATCTACAAGTGCAGTCACTTGGCAATTAGTTTCTAAGGTTTTTGTGATTCCACATCTAGTCCTATGATAATGGTCAACCACAGGTTAGCAAAGATGACCAAAACTCATAGCAGGGGCACTTGACATAACCGTTCCTATATCAATTCTGCATTTAGTTCCAAGCACATCAAAATGCCTTAAGAATTTTTAAACTGTGTTCATATGCCTAAGAGGCTAAGACAAACTATGAACAAAGGTGTTAAACATATGTGAGAGGAGGAGAAAAAATAATTTTATGGGTATATTACTATAAAAACACCTGAGGTTTGCCATAATTAACACTTTAGTCCCTGTTGTTTCAAAATTAGCACTTTGAGTCCCTACACTAACTTCAATGAAAAGTACAAGATTTTGAGTGACTAAAGTGTTTTATTATCGTTTGTTTTACGTCAAATAACTTATTTTTAAAAATTATTTTTTCTTGTCTTATGACAAGTCCTGATTCTCTTGTCCTCTGACAAGCTCAGTATCTTTTCATTTTATTTTTCACAACAATGGCTAGCAGTAGTAATGGTGAGATGAATCTAGAGGATCTTTATGCCCATCTTTCCTTAGTGTGGAAGATGAGAATGCACTGGAACTGAACGAGAAGGAAGTTGCTGAGCCAAATGATGATTATTGGTGGTGTTTGGTAGGGAGGTTCTTAACAGACAGAAACATTCATACAGATGCCATGAAAAATACATTGGCATCAGTGTGGCGACCGGTTATGGGGATGTGTATTAAGGAATTATCTCCTACATTGTTTTTATTCCAATTTTTTCATGAACTTGATATTCAGAAGGTGATAAGGAATGGACCATGGACATTCATGATCCCGCTGGATTTATGTAGTAAAGAGTGGGAGTGCAAATTGGCAACTTCATTGGCCAATTCTTGGAATCGGACGTGAAGAATTTTGATGGAACCTGGCGTAACTATATGAGGTTAAGGGTGGCTGTTGATGTTAGGATCCCTATCAAGAGGCGAATGAAAATCAAAAAACCAGCAGGGGATTAGTTTTGGGTTAATTTCCAGTACGAGAAGCTGCCTACCTTCTGCTTCTTTTGTGGTATAATTGGGCACTCAGATGTGCGATGTTATATGCTAATCCAGTGGAAAAAAAGGATTATCCGTATGGAGTGTGGTTGTGCGCTCAGCCTAAGCGCAACAATGGTGCCAGGGGAGAGCGGTGGCTGCATGCGTCGGCTCAGGGAAAGCCAGTTATGGAAGGTGAGGATAATAGGGAGAAGATGGTGGTTGATGCGGCAATCATGCAGGCTGTCGAGTCTGATAAGGGAAAAGGAATCAGTGGAGATTTCTCTGGAGGTAATAAGGGATCGGATTTGGAAAAGACAATTGAAAGAAATCTACCATGGAGCAAGAATTAAAATCAAACTAAATCCGAAACATACCGGAAATTGAAAGCCCAACACGGGCGAAAAAATAAATTTGAAAGCCCATCACCGAACAAAAGACAATTGAAAAAAATTCACCACAAAGCAAGAATTGAAATCAAACTAAATCTGAAACATACCGGAAATTCATGTAGGCAAGGAAACTGCCAAATACGTAGAGTCAACGTCTGCTGTATAGAATGATGAGGTGGTGGAAATGGAAAGTTCAGAGATTGGAAATAATGAGGGAATAATTGTGGCAGATCCCAAGCGGCGTCGTTTTGAAACAGAGAAGTTTATCCCTAATGTGGCTAGCAGCATGGGCCATAGCCCAAGCTTTCAAGGTGATGCTGATTCAGAAAACGTTATTGGGGCGGGTACTGGACTCCAGGCCCGCCATTCCCCATGAGTACTTTGAGTTGGAACATCGTGGGCTTGGGAACCCGCGGTCGTTTCAAGTATTACAGGACTTAGTCAAGTCCAAGCAACCCACAATCATTTTTCTTATGGAAATAACGGTTGGTAAAGAAAGAATTGAATTTGTTAGGAATAAGCTGGGTTATGAAGGTAGTATAGTGGTGGAGAGTAGTGGCCATGGTGGTGGTTTAGCCATGCTGTGGAAGGAAGCTGGGCAAGTGAGGGTTCTGAGTTCTTCCACGAATTATATTGATGTTATGGTTTCCGTTTCTGAGCTGGGTTCATGGAGGCTCACAGGATTTTATGGTTGTCCAGAGAGAAACCGTCGTAGAGAGTCTTGGAATTACCTTCGTAATCTCAAACTCCAATCGCATCTTCCATGGGTGTGTATTGAAGACTTCAATGATTTACTCTCTCAATCAGATAAGCGGGGTAGGGTCCATCATCCTCGTTCGCTTATTCATGGTTTTAGGGATACTATTACAACGTGTGAATTGCATGATTTAGGCCTAATGGGTCATCGTTTTACTTGGGAAAAGGGAAGAGGACCACTCGATGGGTGGAGGAAAGATTAGATTTGGCTCTTGGAGACCGAAATTGGTGTGAATTGTTTCCTGAAGCTAAAGATTTTAATTTAGAAGCAGCTACTTCGGATCATACCCCTCTGTTTCTTCAGATTATCAAAAAAGTGTTTAGGCAGAAGGATCGACAATTCCGTTTTTGAAAACTCCTGGATAAGAGAGGCTGGTTGTCATGATGTGGTGGCTAATAGTTGGTTTTCAAGCTCTGCCCTGCCTATGCAAGACCGCTTAGCCATCTGCAGTCAAGAGTTAATGAGTTGGGGTGTTAAATTGACAAAGGATTTCAAAGCCAGAATTGATCATTGCAAGAGAAAGATGGGTAGACTGAAAGGGGTGACAGATAGTTCATTAGGTAGCAGGTACTGTGAGATGGAGAAGGAATATTTGAATATTCTTCAACAACAATCTGATTTTTGGAAGCAGAGCGCTAAACAACACTGGTTGCAATATGGGGATTCTAATTCCCATTTTTTCCATGCTTTTGCTACTAGCAGGAAAAAACGTAATGCGATCCAGCAGTTAAGAGATGACAATGGGCAGTGGGTCTCGTGGAATTCTAGGTTGGATGTACTTATAAAGAATTATTTTCAGGCTATTTTCAAGTCCAGTAGGGGTGACAGTAGTGAAGTCCTTAACGCAGTGGGTCCTCGCGTAACTAGCTCTCAGAATGAAGAATTGATTACTGAGTTCACAAAGGAGGAGATTCACAGTGCAGTATTCTCCATGCACCCGGATAAATCACCGGGCCCGAATGGCATGAATCCGGCATTCTATCATAACTTTTGGAAGACTGTGGGTAAGGATGTTTCTAATTATTGTCTGAATATCTTGAACAGTGTTTTGCTTCCTCCGGATTTGAACAACACTAATATTGTCCTTGTGCCAAAGAAGGATAAGCCTGAGCTTATTACTGAGATGAGACCAACTGCGTTGTGCAATGTCTTGTATAAAATCATTGCCAAAGTTCTTGCAAACAGATTGAAGAGGGTATTCCCTTCGATTATTTATGATTCCCAGAGTGCATTTGAGCCTAGTAGATTGATCACAGACAATATCATGGTCGCATTCGAAGTAGGTCATTATTTGAAGAGGAAAACCAAGGGGAAGGATGGTTTTGCTGCATTCAAAGTCGACATGAGTAGAGCTTATGATCGAATAGAATGACATTTTCTAAGAGACATGCTTCTGAAGCTGGGTTTTCATGAAAAATGGGTATCCCTTGTCATGATGTGTGTAACTTCAGTCAAATATAATATAGTCAGCAGTGGTAATATCATCGGTCCAGTGATTCCAGAAAGGGGACTCAGGCAAGGTGATCCTCTATCACCATATCTTTTCATTATTTGTGCTGAGAGCCTTTCTTTGTTGTTTAGAAAATTTGAAAGTGTAGATTGTTTACATGGTTGCAAGATAGCAAGGGGTGCCTCGGCTATGTCGCATCTATTTTTTGCCGACGACAGTTTTTTCTTTTTTAAAGCTACAGTAGTAGAGTGTAATAGAGTGAAAGAGTGTCTGCACCTATATTGGCAAGCTTTAGGCCAGACCATCAACTTTCAAAAATCTTTGATCTCCTTCAGTGTCAATACAAGAAGTGAGATGCGAGAGTCAATTTGTAACTTATTAGGTGTTGATGAAACAAAAGATCATGGTCGGTACTTGGGGTTGCCTTCGTTAGTAGGCAGAAATAAAAATGAAATTTTCTCTTTTATAAAAGATAGAGTTTGAAGAAGGGTCCAGGGATGGAAGAATAAACTTTTATCTGCAGCTGGTAAGGAAATTCTAATTAAAACAGTGGCCCAATCTCTTCCAACGTATGCGATGAGTGTTTTCTTACTCCCCAAAGTTGTTTGTGATGATATTGAGAAAGTTTTGTGTTCTTTCTGGTGGGGAAGTCAACAAAATAGCTTTCATGGTATTCATTGGCAAAACTGGAATAGGCTTAGCAGGAGGAAGGAAGTGGGGGGAATGGGTTTCAGACATATCCATGAGTTTAATGTTGCGTTACTTGGAAAGCAATTTTGGAGATTACTTACCAGACTTGAATCTTTGACTGCTCGGTTATTTAAAGCTAAATATTTTCCAAATTCATCCATTTTGGAAGCTCAACTTGGATGTAATCCAAGTTACATCTGGCGTAGCGTCGTGGCAGCTAAGGAAATGGTTAGTGAGGGGCTTAGGAGGCGAGTGGGGGATGACAACAATACATCAGTATGGACAAATCCTTGGTTACCTGTTGATGCGGGTCCTTTTATTGAAACAAGGACGCCTGAAGATTTAGAAGGTATTAAAGTTCAATCTCTAATGCTTCCTGCATGTTTGAGGATGTTGTTAGAGATTTGTTTGTAGCGAGAGATGTGGAGTTGATCCTCAGTATTCCTCTTTCTCTCAAAACTCGGAAGGATTGTTGGTATTAGCATTGGGAGAGGAATGGATCATACTCGGTCAGAAGTGGGTATCGGCGTCTCACTGTGAACAACCAAGGGGGTACTTCTATAGGTCCTCAGTTTTGGAAAGCTCTTTGGAATCTTAAAGTTCTTCATAAGATAAAAAATATGCTTTGGCGAGCTTGCTCAGGTATACTTCCTACTCTTGATAATTTGCAGCAAAAAAGGGTGGAGGTCACAAATATTTGTCCAGTGTGTAATGGGAATTCTGAATCAATTCTACACTTGTTTGTTGAATGTCCTACCGCAAGGAGTTGTTGGTTGTCTTCATCATTGGGATATATGCGTGGAGCTGCTGTGGATTTTATCTCGTGGATGGGTTCATTGTTTGGAGGCTGGAATATGGATCAACAGGCTCTAGCAGCTGTCTTAATTTGGAAGGGTTGAGGGAGTCAGCCTTCTGTTTTACTTTCGCAGGCTCATTCTTATTTGAATCAATGGGTAGCTGCTCAAAAGTTGTTGTTATCCAAAGGCCAATCTGTGACAGAGAACTTCAGCCTGAGATGGACCAAACCACCAGCTAATTGGGTGAAATGTAATGTTGATGCATCCATTTCTGTAGAAACAAAAAAAATGGGTGTTGGTTGTGTAATAAGAGATAGCCAAGGTTCTTTTATAGCAGCTCGGTTGTTATCTAAAGAGCACCAATCTGCATGTGTGAAGCAAGCAGAAGCTCTAAGCCTGAGGGAAGCCTTAAGGTGGATTAAAGGAATGCGTTTTCAAAGGGTGCAGGTGGAGGTTGATGCTTTGAGCATTGTTTAAGCCATTGTAGCTGATGATTTAGATAAATCTGTTTTTGGCTTAGTTATAAGTGATTGTAAGAGTTTAATTAACGAGATATATTGTTGTCAAATCTCGTATGTTAAAAGGTAAGCGAATCAGGTTGCTCATACACTAGCTACAGCATTTGTTTCTGTGTCTGATCCTCAAGAGTGGGTATATGTACCCCCTTCCATTATTGTGGATGGTCTGAATTTTGATTTGCAATAAAACAACAATTTTAGCCTCAAAAAAAAAAAAAAAAAAAAAGTGTTTTATTATATAGTAACTCCAGGACTGATATACATTATGTTTTAAAGTGTTATATAAGTTATAACGTTAAGGACTAAAGTCTAGTAAAAAATTCATAATTCTATAAACAAGAACTAAAGTATTGGGTCCTTCACAAACCTCGGGGACTAAAAGTGCTAAAGTGTTGATTATGGAAAACCTCAAGGATGTCATAGTAATTTACCAATGATAATTTGCATGGTTTTGTAGCCTTGGTCTGTATTGGTCAGGCCTGTCTAATATCTGAATACCTCTACCAAGTTAAGAGTATGGTCCTAATTACACATGAGGAATCAAGGCAATAGCTGTTCAAAAGTACTTATTGGTCATTGACAAAATGAGACTAATTTGGAAAAGCTATCTGCCTTTGTGTTTCTTCCCCATTATATATAATTCAAGGCTTAATTACAAGAATCAAATCTCCTCAATCTAAGTATCAACCAAAAATAGATCTAGCCTAAGAAAGGAAATAGAATATACAGTAAAGCCATATAATGAGCTAAATCAGATCCCTAATTTTCAGCATACAATTCCGATGCTAGCCTGTCATGAGACAGCTAGCATTGACAGTCATGATATTCACAATTAAAAGGAAAAAAAAAAAAAAAAAAAAACACTTGTAGGAAGAAAGAAATGTATCTGAAGTTTGAATCACCTTAAGAGCTGTACATCCTCTTCATTCAAAAAGTTAGGAATGAGAGACTCTGCATGGCTTAGCAATGAACCTACACATGCAAGTTACTTGTAAGAAATATGACTTATAAAAGTGCCCATTGAGAAAATCACGGAGAGGTCATGCTTAGTTGCTTACGCAGATTCTTGCAAACAGTGATCGCTTTTTGCGCACCAGAAGTAAAAGAAAATCCAGGCAAAGATTCAGATGGATCCATCCGCATGCAGTCAAGGAACTTGTGAAGGAAGAGATTCCTTTCCTGCTCTGTGGATTACAACAAAAGGTTGATATATCTAATCAAGAGAAAGGAAGCAGATAAAGCTTGTAATGAAAATTTCAGAAGATCATCCGAGTCAACTGACCTTCACAAATGTTGGGGACAAAACAGTGAAGGTTGGCAATCACTTTCACAAATAATGATGTTCTCTGATGAGCATACGTAGCTTGGGGCATGTTGCTGGGAATTAAAGTAATTTCTAAATTTACAGCATTCGATAAGTTCAATGATGAAAATGTGTCCAAAACCCATCCAGCTGCTGTAAATATATCATACTCCAGAGTAGCATCCTCCTCCCTTGGTGGAAGTTCAGAAGAACACCAAATGGATAAGAACTCCCCATGAGGTAGTGAAAATATGGCAGTCAGAACCTTGGTCTAGGAGATGTATTGAGATTTGAAACAGAAGGAAGAAAAGGGGGGAAACAGAAGAAAAGAAAAACAAAAATGTCATGAAAATATTCATGATGAATTCTTTGAAGCGTAAATGCATGATACATGTGTATTCAGAGTATACACATCAAGATCAGGTAAATGTTGTAGTGACTTCATATTTTTACCAAAAATACATCAATCAGGTTTTCTTCTGAATTATGTAATTTCTCATGAAAAAAACAAAGTACTTTACACAATCTTTTTGAATTTGAGATAAGTTGTCTCAGGAAGTACTGCAGCAATTTCCTAGAAGTCAACGGAACTAAGTATTCAGCCAATGAAATCTAATGACAACTTACAAAGCATGATGTAATGTAAGATCGAAAATTTGAATCGTCTGAGAAAATATCAGCCAGACGCATTGCATTGAGTCGCAGAAGGCCCATGGGAAAAGTTCTTTCAGAACAAGCACTGAGATGTTTGGGATCTTTAGTAAGTGCGGCCTTTAATAATTCAAGAACCTACATTATAAGAGCTGTATTAAAGCGAGAACCTTGATGATAAAAGCTGCTCCAAAATATAAGAGTTGATCTAGGAAAAAGCAAATTGGACAAATTTAGTTTCTAGACAAGAGTCAATAAATCCAACCTCATTTTCTCCAGCACAAAAAACTTCAAGTCAAACAGCCCTTTTTGCAAGGTACTCAAAAGACAATCTCATATGAGTTGATACTGAAAAAGTAGATGGAAAAACTTGCCAGAATAGGTCTCTCAAAAGCATCTAGTATTTTTGCAGTTGAAAATCCATTTTGTCAAAACAATTTCAGTGTAGTGGATACACCAGGTGCCAAGAAAAAAATACAAAATATGGGGTATACAGTCAATATCTGCAGAGCCAGTCAACAGGCTGTAGCAGATGATATGAATATTGTGGGATCTTCATAACCATCACAAACTAACCTCTAATGCAACAGACTTGGCCAAATTAAGGCTTCCAGGAGAGCTTGCTACCTCATCAAGGTAAGAAATGCTTTCTGCTTCACATAGATGCAATAGCTGCATGAATAGTGTGACGAACAGATTAGTAAACAATGGTGCATTAACATAGGTCAGCAAAGTAAGAGCCTACAAAAGATTATAATGCATTGTAAGCATTATTATTACTAGGACTTACAATTGATAGAACTTTCGCTTTCAGTCTGGATACAGCAGCAACAACTGTAGAAGACTCTATAAAAGGAGGTGTGATCTTTAACTTCAAAATGGCCTGGGCAAGAAAAAGAACACCACCCTTTCCACATAGTTCCTGTCATGGTATGAAACTAGACATTTAACTAAGATAATGAAGAACATGAATTACATCATGAGAATATTAGATGTGATCAAGGAGATCATCCATGCAACACAAAATAAATGATCTTATGCAATATTCCACAATTGTAATAATTTTGTTCTTTTTCCAGCCCCATCAAAACGTTATCACAGTCGATCTCCATGTTTCTCCAGCCAACTCTCCTCCCAGCTTTTTCACCACATATGAGTACACTATCCAAGAAACCCCCCACTTCCAGCTTGACTGCACAACTTTTCTCCCATCTTATTCAGGCTTAGAGAAAATAATATGGCTGAAATCTCCAGACAAATGATTTTAATCCAGACAGATAGAACCAGAGTTTTATTTCAGAAACCTTGTTCCTAAGAAGGCGCTCCCTGAACAATTTTTGCTGGCATAATGATTGAAG
This sequence comes from Vernicia montana, assembly GCA_949750685.1. NCBI lineage: Eukaryota > Viridiplantae > Streptophyta > Magnoliopsida > Malpighiales > Euphorbiaceae > Vernicia > Vernicia montana. The sequence goes on from CATKHJ010499054.1 coordinate 20,807, forward strand.
AAACTGTAAAGAAGCCTCGCATTGTTGGAATAGATAGTTCACTATTTGCTCAGCTGTTGGACTTGATCTCACATGAAAATCAGTACGTTGAGTTGACAGCTTGACCTGAAGAAACCTGATGGCTACATGTACTGCTCCAAAAGCTGCATCCATAAATATGTCAACCTATAACAGAAATTTCAAGATCAGAACGTGCATAGGTGTCTCAATCTTATGAACTTAAAACTCGAAAGTGTCATATGATCTTAAATGATTAAGGAAGGAGTTAATTAATGGAAGAACTAAAATTAAAGAAACAAGGCCTTGTGTAATGATCTAATGTTTCCAAACTATTTCTCCCAAATAATAGCTGAACAAATCATGTTGTGGAAATTGTACCTTGGGGTGTGCAAGCAACACCTGAACAAGATCTTGCCACTGTGACGATATACAACCTGTTAATAGATATAGAGTGCATGCTACCAATGCCGAATGCAGGAGGGGAACAGAGCTTGAGTTATGATTTTCCTATACCATGAAAACAAGTCCTGGTAAAAATAAATAGAATCAGAAGTTAAACCTTGAAGAATATAATTAAGGATTACCTGTCTAACACCACTAAGAACAATTAGTACATAAAACACCAGATCTAACAGTTGTTCCGACACTTTTACATCATCAAGCAAAATCTGTAAAATCAACAAAAAATGAAAATTATCAGAGGTATGTTTACTCAATAATTTCACTCCTCAATCTTTCAAGATATAATGCCCAAAGGAGCAAAGAAGATATCATGCATCCATGTTCTAGTAGTCTGTCAAGTCCTTACTGCTAAAGGAAATAAACACAACATGATACTACACAAAATGCAAAAAGAAACCTTATACAAGGATCACTAAGTGCAACCTGCTCAAGTTTAGTATGCCGAGGTGCTAGGTCGCACAGGGAATGCAAAAGCTGAGTACCGCATAATAAATATCTCAACAGCGATTCATCTTTATCAGATGACATAAGCACCGCAATAAGATGCAAAGGAAGAAAGCCTGCCAGCTTTTCCACATCAATCTGAAAAATAACGCAACTTAAGATGCAAGACAGTTGTAAATAGGAAAGCATAGGGGTGATTCTGACAATTTTGTTTTCTCACCTTTACATGTGATCCTTTTTCAGTTTGGAAGTGAATTATAAAATTTTCAGAGTCCCTTATTAATTTATTAAGCTCCTGGGAGCTAAGCCCATGTAACTCTTTCACTGCTGAAATTAGGTCAATGACCTGCTCACATAATTACCCAAGTTAAAGAGGGTAGGAAGAGAGAAATCGAAGCAAAAATGGATCACTGAAACGTAGTTCAATCATTAAAGAAAGAAAAGAGAAAAAATATGGCTAAGTTGACTTATTAAACAACGATACTACAAAAAAGGTCAATGATAGAAAAATCAAATGATTTATACAAAAAGTTTTCACTTACTTGTTCAGCAATACCTGGTGATTCATCCTTAGCAAGCCTCATCCTAGAGCCAAGACCAGAAAGTTCACGAGGAAATATATAACTGAAGCAACTGTAACATGGAACATAAGATATTTATGGCCTATTTAAGGTCATAGATCCAGCTAAATTTGGCCAAAAAATGTGTTTTTCTAAAAGTAGTTAAAATGACAGCACTAAAAATGCCCTTGCCAATATGCACTTCAAGAAGCTCTTGAATTTTGCCATTTATTAACATGTTAAAGGGAAGAGCAACTGCAAGAGCAAAAGGCTGAGAGTAGATAAATGGGCCAAGCAGAAGCCAATAAATGTAAACAATTTCGAAGGGAAGAAAATAACAGCTAGTAGAAGCATTTCTCAGATTTCCAACAAATGATGTAATAGTAACCATGCTGAAGTTGGCCACTCAATATTCATAGCTAGATATAGGCCACTCATTATCCAATCTCAATTTTCCACATTTTAAAGGAGGAAAGCAGGATGTACCATGGAGCAATATCATTCACAGGAAATTTTTGAACTTGCTCTTCAAATCTAAAAATAAATTAATATATGCCTCTAATAACACAATGAGACTTCAACAATTACAAGTTACATGCAAACGTACATTACAAAAAATATTTGTGATTTGTTCTACACAAAACTCAAAAACCATTAGTTCCCAAATCATTCACTAAACTCAATTAACATCCCCCACAGACAAAACATCAAATAATTACAACGCCTAAAACAAATTACAAATACAAACAGCAGATATACATATAAATAGAATAAAAATTAAATAAACTAATGTACAAGTTGAACGTGCTTAAAACCCTAGATTTCAAGGGAGTAAAGAAAATTGAACGTTGAAACCCTAAAATGCAGAGAGTGTGAGACAGAGAGAGCTGTAGAAACAAAGAAAAAGGACAGAATTGCAAATAAAATAATAATTGAAAAAACGGGGAAAAAAAAAAAAAAAAAAAGGTAAGAGAAGAAAAGAAGTATAAATTTGAAGTATAAAAGAGCAAACCTGAGAATTGTATCGAAGAGGTAGCAATAGGTGAGAGTTAACCGCCAAAAAGAAGAAATGGAGACCCAAAAAAGGGGATATAAATTCGCGGGTTTTTGAGAGTAAAAATGTACACCTTGGATTTTTGAGAGAGACTGTGTGTATTTGTATATGATTGAAGACTACGTTAAATATACCCTTTTTTTTTTTTTTTTTTTGGATTTATTTATTATTTTTATTTGTGTTTTTGAGTTTTGGTGAATCGAATGCATACCAATCTTGCACAATAGATTGAGGCTCGTTTCCTCTTCGTGCTATTCGAAAAAAAAATTTTGGTGAACCGAAAGCGAGTAACTTTAGCCTTTGGCCTTAGCTCCACAAGAAACATAGTAAAGTCAACTGGTCAAGGTTTTTTTGCTGAGTAGTTTTGATTTGTCTCGTTATAAAGTGCTGTCACATGTATATTATTATTATTATTGCATGTAATTTCATACAATACATTAAAAATAATAATAATTATTATTATTATAATTATAATTATTATTTTTTTATTTTTTTTATTTATATATGTATATATATAATAAAAATTTAATTCAATAGTTATTTAGAAAATTTTTGACTGTTTATATAATATTTTTATAGTGCTAAACTAGTATGATTGATTAATTTTATTTTCAAGAAAACATTGATATTGATTTGCAATTTGCAAAAGCATAATACCTTATCGGATAAAGAGTAGGTTCATTCGTGTGTGACGCATGCAGATTTAGATCTATTTACATCTTTATCAATATCATCAATATTATAATCTTTAATTTCATGTATATATATTATCAATATAATATCCTCTTTCTTTCCTTCTTTTTCTGTTTCTCTTCTCTTTCCCTTCTGTTATTTTCATTTTTCTGCAACTTTGGGCGTTGAGTTCGTTGATTTTCTTTTTAATATTTAATATTTACTATTTTGTCTTACATGTAGATGCGAGTGAGAATATTAAGAATGGAAATCATGGAATTATATTGCCATTTATAATTTACCCATAATGCTATGAAAGTTAGGATTTGGCCCATACCAAGAAAAGAAAATTGTGTATGTTGATGGCCCAACCAGACCGGTTTACTTGGACTATCATGGACTGTCATGGAACGACAGCTCGTTCACAGACGGCGGAATTTATTAAGTAGGCCATGACACATACAGAAGAAACCATCATTCAATAAACAACAGGTTGTCGTTTCTTTGATCGTTTGTAGTTGTACAGACAAATTAATCATTAAACAAAAGCCAGCCGTTACATTACACCCCCTTTTACCTTTCCAATGTGTGTCTATTAAGTAGTACAGAAATTATCATTTTGATTCCTTTATTCAAAAAAAACCAAATAGATTTATAAGAGATCGATTTCGATTCTTTCATTTTTCTTATTAAATCAAACAATTGAGAAAAATAATAATTTCGTTTCTGATTCCGTATAATTCTGTTTTAGATTCCAAAATTTGAACCAATCGGACCTAATAGTTATTAATAAATTGTCTAGGTTTTATCAGTAAGATATACTTGTTACATTAGTCTACACCCGCATGATTTTGATTTAGTTTTTGCATAATAAGTGAACATATTTATATAATTTGGCGAAAAAAAAAACATATTTATATAAAAAATAGTATTAAAAATAGCATGGATATGATGGCATAGTCACACATACAAATATGTATACATAAATCTCATAACACAATTGAAATCATATAAAATACTTTAAAAAATTAAGTATATAAGGTAAAACAGAAAACAAAATTAAGAGAAAAGGAATTAAAAATCATATTACCTACTTCCAACAGTTCCAGAGAAAAAAAAAACTCAAAAGAATAATATCATTATAGACAATTTATCAAACTAATTCCAATCACAACTTCCCATACAAGCTGCCACAGCTAACTCTCTTAAAGGCTTATTTATTAATAATATTATTTGATTTTGGTTATGATTGCAGCTCATAATAGAAGTCCAAAATTGCAAATTGTGCCCTAGTTCAAGATTTATTTGATGATTAAGCCAACGAAAAAATGATTATGATAATAATGATTGATTACGATGAAAACCATATGATATGCGATAGGTTAATAATCAAACTTCTTACATTTCATAAAGCAAAAATGTGCTCCACATCTTGTAATAAAATATTTATTCTTCAAAGACTCAAACCAAGTATGCTCAGAATACCACTCAAGCTGTCCATAACATCATGATAGAAGCAGAAATTTTTTTTATTCTTCTGCAACAACACTGATCTCACCTTTTTCTAGCAAGTCATAAAATGTCCTCACCTTCCTCTGCTCGTTCCAGTGATGCATCTTCCAAAGACCACCAGCAGCCAAGCCAAGTGCAAAACCAATACAAATCTCCTTTACAACACTTGGTCCTTTCAAGGTAGCATGAGCAATCCTACCACCAGCCATTCCGATTCTTTAGTTAAAAGCTAATGAACCTGCAGGTTTTTTTTTCTTTGTTCTTAGTGTGCTGAAGGGGATTCAGGAAAGTGGTACATGTAAGTTGTCATAACATAGCAATCGCTATACAAAAACAATCCTAAGAGCTTGTTTGACATTGCTGTATAAGCTATGAGCTGTTGAGAATAGTATTAGGTAGAAAATATTAATTATAGATCTTTACAGTTTGTTTTTAAGACAAATATTATGGCCTTGTTTAGTTATGGAAAACAAAGCCTATTTTCCAGAAAATTATTTCAAGAAAATAGAGAACTGAAATTTGGTTTTTAGTTATCAAAATTTTTCTAAATGGAAAATTTGAAAACAATTTTTCAAGTTATCCAAAATTACACTACACTATGGAAAACTACTTTATAATGTTTTCCACCCTCCTCTAAAATAAATAGTTATGGAAAATAATTGTTATATATTTAATACAAAAAATGAATCTTAGAAATAAAAATGGAAATGGAGGAATGGAGAAAGTTTTAAATGGAAATGAATCTTAACATGTTTTCTAATTTTCCATTTGAAAAATGAAAATATAGAAAATTGAGAAATGGAAAAGAAAAATAGAAAATATTTTCCATTACTAAACAAGACCTACATGTTCTGATCATAAAAGCTTCAAAACAGCTAAACAATACTCCTAAACTGTTTTTTCCAGCAACATCTAAAATAGTGATTTCCCCAAAACAAACAAATAATTTCACTCTCAATGCCAAACAAACTCTAAGACAACACCACATTCTAGCACCGAATAAAACTATTCTCATGCCTTTCTGCAAAATATACGTACAAGGCTACTTCAACTTGCTAGTAGAAATAACATATGAACAATCATCATAAACAATAAATAAGTTTAAACAGTTAAAGCAAACAACAAAACTCAAGTGACTAATTAATACTATTTACATTGCAATAATTTGATTACCTTCAGAAAAAATAAAAATCCTAATGCATCTACAACAATATTCAATTTCGTTGATGCATAAAGCAGAGAGAGCTAAACAAAACTGAAAATTCAATGCCAGTTTAACACATCATCTCAAAGATATTCTATTATTTGACTCAGGTAGAGTCTTGTTACATATTTACTTATTCATTCATCTACTAGTAATTGTTATTTGAGGCATCATGAAACAATCAGTATCAGGGCTCGTCTTTCACCCAATTTTTACTATTCAATCTTAGATGCTAATAAGGTCATGCGTATATTTAATTAACTGGAATTTAATCCATCAGACTAAATTATTGGCTTCAGATTGCAACAGATACAATGAAATCGTTCAAACCTATGGTGGCTACACCAATATTTTCCTAGAAATATATTATTTTCATGGGAAACAAACAACCCAATATTATAAAAACATGTTTAATTTTCAGCAAAAGTAAAAGGAAAAGGAAGAGAGGAATATGGGGCAAAAAGAATACCACAGAAACGAACACAGATTACACACAGAAGTGACAGGTTTCAAAATAAATCAAGAATGAAAATGAACAAAAGAACTTACTAAGATCAATCTAAGATCGTGAAAGACAGTATCGCTTGATTTGAGAAAATACTCGATTCGATTTAGAGAAGCGAAGAGAGAATAAAACAAGAGAGATTGACTGTGAATGGCTGCGAGATGAGAAACTTGTGAATGGCCGAGTGGCTGGCAATTGGCCTAAAGGCCCTAAACGATGACGTTTGACTCTCTACAAAAGAAACGGTACCGTTTTACAAGTTAGATATTGGAATTTGTTTTTTGCCAAATGTTAGATATTGGAATTGAAAAAATGGAGTAATGAAATAAAGAAAAATAACTTCTATGGTTTTCTTTTGATATAATAATTTGTAACTTTTCTTTTCTTTAAATATTAAATAATAATTTTATGTCAAAAAAATATTAAATAATAAAAATAAATTTAATAGTGTATGTAGCTCAGCTCATTAGAGGACATCTGATGGTGTGAGAAATCAGAATAGTGCAAACATATGGGATTTCACATTTCATTAAAGGGAAGATATTAGAGCTTTTGATGCATTGGAAGGTCGTATGTTGAGGAGATTAGGATACAACAATGGTTGCAGGTAATATTACCTAGTATAATTTTTCATTTGCTAAAATGGAAATGGTTTTTAATAAGAGTTGTGATAAAATAAGTCCCCAAATTTTTTTATCCCCAGGCCAGGAATAACTGTTGCAGAATCTGTTCTAAACTGTGTTGACCTATTATCAAAGGGTAGGAAATAGGCATCTTTCCTCTAAATTTTTGCCCATCAGAAATCCTCTCCAATTGCGGTTCTTCAGTATTGAAAGTTGAACGCATGAGGACGTTTGACATGCTCAATCAGTTGATGTTAGTATTGCTATGGAAAAAAGGTCAAATAAACAATCTAGAGAGGAAGGAGGTTCTATTCCTAGATAATGTTGCATGCCAAAATCTCAGCAGTAAGGGGCAAAAATTAATGCAAAGCAACAATTTGGTACCATTGCCGAACAAGAGATTCAACGATGTTCAAGAGTCTGATTTTGATACAAGCTTTAATCATTGATGTCATAGTATCTACTATTCACTATCCACAATGTTTTAAACTCGATTTTTTTCAACCTACAATAGTTTAGAATTTGCCTCCCTCGCATCAAAAATGCCATTCACCCCCTGCACATCAATTCCCACAACAAACGAGCTCAATCTGTGTGTATGAGCGTGTGCTGGGCAGATACCATTTCATCTATTCTGAACATTTTTTTCCATTACTCTGGTATGAAAGTTTGACACGTATCCAATGTGATCCAGAGTGACGACCTTCACTTAATGTTCAGGCCCTTCTGAGAGAAGTTCAGACAACTATTTGCAATAGTCCCAGGCATATACAGTGGCCAACAGAAGCTGAGTAATCCTACATTTATGTTTGTTGAATCAAAGATATACAAGCTCTACCACAAGCCTCAAACATATTGAGCAAAGGACTAGAAGATCTACAATTTTGTGTCAAAACATCAATACACAACTCGTGCCTTGAATATACACCATACTTAAGGCAATGGCAATTACTAGTTTGATGCCCCTGCAAAATAAACAATGTCGTTAGGTGAATAACGTTATAAAACATTGAGACAATATGTAGCGATCACCACTTGGGGCCAAACTGAAGTCATGGATTATAATCGACTTCAATTACAAATAGATTAATAACAAAAAAGAAAAAAATCCAAACCTTTGTTATGATTTGCAATTATGGCCAATTCTTTTAATTTTTTCCAATTATATACATAATCATTTGTATTGTGTTCAATTGTAGTCAAACTAGTAGCAAGATATGTTTTTTACTTGTAAAAATTTTGATATTTGCATTTTAAGAGGATTTAGTACATGGAGGGAAGGGTAGAGAGAGAAGACATACTAAACTTTTAAAATATAATTAATATTTTTTTGTGGGGTCTTACACTCAATTACTCAAATATTTTATATCTAACAAACTATTATTTTATATTAACAATTTGAGAGCTTTAGTATATATAATTAACAAAATTATAAACAAACAATGACCATAATTGCAAATTTGAGCACAAGTTAGGATTTTTTTTTATTAACCCTTTCCAAAATCACATGTGGTATGAGTCCATGATAAGCCAATCTAAAGTTCAAGAACTGATACGACCACAATGAAGACAGTCAATCTTAAAGCTGTAATGTTATCTTACATATTTAGCAGTTGCAGATAACTGCTTCGAAGTGGTGTATCAGCAGACACATTTTAACATTAGGCACAAACATTTCAAACTGCAAACCATACAGTTTATGCTGACAGCACCATTTCCCCAAGGTATCTAATGTGATTTGTTAGAATAAGCATGCCTATCTCTTTCTCAGACACTCTGGATAGTAGTTGAATATGAATGAAACACAAATGCAAAAACTTATTTTAGAGCCATTCCCAAGAAAGCATGGTCTGAACTACGCTATTCTACTGCCACCATAACCAAAAAAGGAAAGAGAATCAAGTTATGCCTGGTAGAGATAATTCATTTCGTACCTGATGTTCTAGAAGCAGAAACTCCTGTCTTTGCCTGGCCTTTATTTTCATCTCTCAAAACCTTCAATGATCTCAACTTGGATGACGACCTAAATGAATGTATTAAAGGAGCCTCTTCCTCTTCCTCCTCGTCTTGCTTCTCTTCTTCTTCCTGTACATCTTGATCCGATCCACTTATTGAATCCTCCTCTTCACTTGAACTATGCTCATCAAAGAGTCTTTTTCCTTCTATGTTTTGCCGCTTCTTCGGACGACCCCTGCGCCTAACATTAGTCCCCTCCTTCTCATCTGCAACATATTAATAATATTAACACTGCAACAAATTCTTAAAGCCAAAATCCAATTTCTTCATCCAAAACATGACAAAAGATTCAAAATACAATGTGATCAACATCTGTAATAAATTTCAGCCTCATACAGTTCCAAGGTGCTTAACAACCACCAATAAGCCAGTAAACATCTTCACAGCAAACTACTTTCAGTCTTTGGCCATGCAATGCAATGAATAAAGATTAATGTCACCATTGTCTATGCTAAACATAATCAATTCTAACCATTATCAAATGCAGGCATGAATGGATCTTAATTTATCATAAGAATAGAAAGGGTGAACCTTGATGCAATAGAAAGATTGCTCCATTGTGATTGAGAGATCATGGGTTCAAAACATGGGAACAGCCTCCTTGTACATCACCACTGGACCTCTTAAGGATATGCAAACAACAATAAAATGGAATTGAGATTCCCAAGGAACATTCAGCACCTCACAAGAATTTCCATTTTTCCAAGCAATCACTGACCACCTGGCACATAAGTGCTACCTTGCACAACTACCAGTGCAATTACCTCACCATCATCACAGCTGCATGCCCTCAGCATATAGATGCCAACCACACCATTGCCAAATCCAGGCACTTAAAACTTGTGGAAAAAGATGCATGAATAAACTAGTAAATTGAAACACACCTTAACTACCAATGAGCTCTGGCTCTGCAGTATTGGAGTCATCTCCATTGCAGAGAAGTTATGAGTTCGAACCCCCAATCAAAGCCCATTTAACCAAAAAACAACTTTAAGAACTTAAGAACCTCTAAAAAGATTGGGCCCCTTGTCCAATTCATTTGGTTCAGGGCAACTAAGCTATCATATTTAATGATATTATCAATATTACCAAGGAAAGGATAAGATGGGGAGTTTGATTAAACAAGTATAACAGCAAGTGAAACTTAAGTAACAAAAACAGCGATTGAGAGGGAAACCAAAAGTACCCACACATTAGATTCCAGTCATAACGAAGGTGAAGTGTAGGTTTACCTGGCAAACCTTCATTCTTTGCATACTTTTCCCGTAAGTTGTCCACAAATGTGTAATAGGGACGCCAACCACTAGGATCTTCATCAGTGTTAACATTCTCTGTCCGACTTTGGACATTTTTTAAACTACATGCAATACAATGTGCATGTTAGTGTCAAAGTGTCTTCAGAAAATTGTGAAAGTCACTGACATTCTACTTTGTAGCTGTTTGACCACATGAAACGGAGAGAGTGAATAGGGAGAGAGTGCCCTAATCAAAGTGAAATTAACAATGCTGCCCAATATCCAAATTAGAGAAAGTAACTCTTACATTTCCAGAACATCCGGTGTTGAAAGTTTCGATACAAAATGAAGTACTGCACCTTCCAGAAAAGAGAGCTGTTTTGGAGCATCAGTGAAAGCATATTCAATACCTTCCTTGACAATTTTTAAGATTTCTGCTCTATGCTTATTCCGAGCAGCACCCATGAATGTTGCAGAAAGTCGAGCAGCCAGGTCCTTACACTCCTGAAAGGATTTTCCTGTGATGGATCCATCATCACTTCTGGAAAGTTCCTCCAAATGCCGGAGGTGGGCCTAGTAAAAATGGACAAAACCATATAAACCTTCATATCTTCACCAGCACTCTTTACAATAAAAATCAAAGAAAGCTTTTTATATGCTAACAGTCATTATAGTAAGCCTGGAAAAATCAGTTCTATAACATGCATGTAGCTGCAGGCACAAAAAACAAAAGTTTTCCTTCATTTTTTTTCAAAAAGGACTATACTAATGTGTTCATGCATAAAATAAGCAAAACTTAGTAAGTCATATAAGCCTTCTATCTTTTTCTATCAAAGAAGCATGTGATTCCCCATTCTTCCAAAGGTACAAGTCATACCCTTTTCAATGCTTCTAGAAAAATATTGTGAATATCAACATCCTTTTTCTTTATAACACTGATAAGATGCTTAACAATCTCTGCTACATTTGTTCCATGCATCACAAAATGAGAAATGATCTCAGGAGCAAGAGATTCCTGCATAAAAAATAACAGATCCAATAAGGAAACGACACTGCAGAATAAACTTTTAATAATGCAATCCAGCCCAAAGCAATAAACTTTTAAACCACACTAAATTTCATTTCCCAATATATGCAACCCCCTTCCTTCACCTACCAGAAAACGAGAGAGGGCGGCAAGAGAGATAACAATGAAAAGAAGAATAAAGATGAGAGAAATGTTCAATCTGTTCAGCACAAATTGAATTATCATCATACTCCTCCAACATTCAAACATATTTATGCTCACCTTGGAAACTGCATCACTAGCAATCAACTTTCCTGCAGCTATCATAACTGCATCTCTATTTGTCTCCTCAATGTACTCTTTGTTCGAGTCTTCATCTTCTGTCTCATCTGTACAATACATTGAGATAAGTATAGAGAAAATAAAAGATATAACCAAAGTAAGTAACCAACCAAAAAAATTGCCCATAGATTATGCATCTGAGCATAATATTGGTCAGACAAGCAATCTACTTGTGAACGAATATAATTAAATCCAGATCAAAGCACAAGCAAGAGACAGTAGATAAGAACCATCAATATCATACAATGTATAAAACCATAACTGGCTTTAATATATTAAACATCTGGAACAACCAAAGTCAAAAAATGGCACCTGAAATATTGAGCTGCTGTTCACAAAGTCTCCAGAATTTCTGAAGAGCAGATGTATCTGGACAATATCCTAAGCTTTCCAGCTTTGTTGAAGAAAAATTTGTCTGTCTGAACAAACACCATGCCTCTGCAAGTATAATACAAACCTGAATATACAACACCTATCATCAGACCAAATTAGAGCATTCAAAAACTTCCAAAGTAATATATTTTTACAGAAAGCTTGTGGTTAAAATCATATTAAAGAAAAAATGCAGAGCGTACTCTGCAAGCTAGCTGATTGGAAAATTTATTCACTCTTTCTTCGTCGGAAGAGGTCCCAAGAAAATACTCAAGTTCCTCAAACAAGATATTGCGTTTTGAAAGTAGGGAGGATAACTGTTCTTGAGAAACAGTTTCACTATTCACAATAGACTGCAGAGACCATACTACATGCAAATACATGTTGAGAAGCAGAAAACTGACAACCTGGATGAGCAACAGCAATTAAATTATGGAAAAATCCAAAAGCAAATAGATTATGGCTAAATGCAAGGAAAATATTTGGATAAACAGAAATCTTATCAAGTCCATTCAACACACCTCATCATCCACATTTCTGAAATTGTAGAGAACTCTAACAATATCATCATATAAACTCTCTACAGGTACAGGCCTTGATAACTGAAGCTCATATAGCCTTTTCAAATTTACAAGAAGAGAATATTCATCACCATCCTGCAAATTAAAAGCATGTCACATTTCATGCACTTTGCCAGTATCAATTAATAAAACGCAAAGATAGAACCATACCGCTACTTCTTTCATTGCAGATTTAAGTTTAGCAATTAGCTCATCTTCAAGATTTTTTAACTTATTACAGGCAAAATCTTTCAGCTCTCCTTGACTCTCAGTGGAACAAAAAGTAATAGCCTTCACACAAGACCTCAGTGCCTCCTTCCCACCATGTTTAAAAAAGGCTTCTTTCATGAGCTGAAGGACATTTTTGAAATTCTGAAAGATGAAAAGAATCGAAAGTTAATAGCCAAGACTTGATTAGTTTACTAATTCCTATGCAAGCATGTATTAGCATCAAACAAAATTTAATGAATTGCATTAACAATAAATTCTTCCACCTACCTGTTCCTGTCTCTTTAGGGAATAAAGCTCTAGGTTCATGTGCGTGATAATCTCAACCAGTGATGGTACTTTTGCTTTATCAGCTGCGAATTTGCGTAAAAGGAGAGGGTAGTTCTTCATCATGGCAATTGTTATGTCTCTTCTGTTGTTTTCAAATATTTCCTGACAATCAAAGAATGATTTATATTTTTTATGAAGTGGCAGTATAACAAACACCATGATACTGTGAAGACATCTACCCATAAGAAAGACAAAAGGAATCGTGAAAAAATTAACACACTAGAGTTTGAATCACTGAAATCAGATTTTCTAGAACTGGATCATACAAACCGAAATTAGAATTTCAAAAAAGATTGCATCATGAGCAATTACTGTTCATACAACTAAATTCAAGTGCGTTTGGGATTGCTGTTAGGAGTTAAAAAAAGCGCTTTTAGAATTTTTTTAATTTAATTGATTGATTTTTATTATCTTTATAAACTGTTTTTTCAAAACTGCTCCTGAGAAAAGCATCAATTTACCTACTTATGAGAAAAAGCAGTTTCAAAAAGTAATTTTAAAAATAATATAAAATTTTTTATTGAAAAGCGCTTTTGGGAAATTCACTGCCAAACAGGGCCTTCATAATTTAGGGAAATGTTTTGATGTATGAAAAATCACTCAATTTGACCTAAAATGATTTTTAAAAAATAACATAATGTATAAAACCAAGGAATACGCACTTTTTGAGCTTTATTGTAATATTGCTTTCTATTATCAGAAACTGGAACTATCCTCTCTCCCACAGCCTTACGCACGGATGCAAAAAGAAGTCTGACCAAATTTGTTGCATCATCATCAGTAAGCTCAACCAGTGGATTCTCATCCAAAAGCATAGAAATAATGCATTTCCAATCCTGCAAGCAGATAAAATATAGCCATATTAATAAACAAATTTAATGTACCACATTTCCTTGTCATTGTCAATAATTAAATGCTCTTTTTTGACAAGCATACAAAAATTTGCTGCACAAAACTTATCAAGCAGGAAAATTTCCTTTGTCAAGAAAGTTATCAGGAACAGAGTATAATAAGTTATAACAATGCAAGATGGACACAATGAGTCATCTAAAGTTTGGCCAACGACTAGCCTTTCCACTGGTGAAGGTGTGTAAGTTCTACCCTACCCTCTTCCGATTCATCAAACCGAAGTTTCTTTTTATATTTCAGAAAGCAATAACAATATACCTTCATTGCTTTCATGTACTCCCAAACATCATCTATAACATAGACACTGAGGATTGGATCTGTTGAAAACTCCCTTAGAATTTGCAACATTCTGCTGAGATGGACCTCAGAGGAACCACTGTCACTGCCTGGAAAATGATAGTTATGACTATAAGTGCTCTGGTGCCATGCAATTTTGACAAAAGCCATTAACGCAAAACTCAAAAACAGAGTAAACCTCTAGAGCCAGATAGAGAGCTATTAAACTTTTGAGCAATCAAGTGGTCATACACCAATTCTCCTATGGCACGCCTGATGTCTGCTGGATCATCGATGAGTAAATCATATAAAGGACCCAAGTCATCATCAGGTAGAAGCTGATGCCTGCAAGACATCACAAGGCCCATTTTCAGGGCAGACAACTTTTGCACAAACATCCAGAGGTTTTAAATATATATACATATATAAAATTTACAGATAGTAACCTTAGTAATTGTTTTACGAGTCCAATGGCGCATACAGCAACAGAAACATCAAGGTCATCAGCAAGCTCAATCATGCGGTTGGAAAATCGTTCAGTGAATAGACCAAGAGTGGGCACATTATCATCCACATCATAAAGATTTTGCAATGCAAGGATAGATGCCTTTCGTACACCAGCATTCTTCATGCACAATAGGACAGAAGCAAGTTACAATTCTGTAGCTCATAATCATAAACTAAATTAAATTATTTAACAAAACTTACTTTATCATTCAATGTCCATCCAAGGTACTTCAAGTACAAATCCTGCAGGAAAAGTGAAGGATATGACAAAATCCACACTCCAAGTGACTCTATGCATGACATTCGAATGTTAGGATCAATATCTCTGTACCGATGTACAAATAACCTTAAACAAAGCAACAGATAAGATAGTCAGAAGGCTAACAAAACCAAGGTCTGGTGATGAAACAGTGAAATTATCATATCAGATACATTTCCTTTCAACAATAGTAATGACATGAAAATAATTCCTACCCTGTAAATATTTTGCGCATCATGTCCTCAAGCACAACTATCTTCTCGTGAGTCATAGATAACCTTTTATTTAGTGATTCTAGACGAGGTCCCTCAGTTCGTTTCTTCTTTTCAGCATTTAACTGTCTCTGAGTGGTCTCTCGCTGTGCTCCGAGAGTTTTAGCAACTGTAATGAATGATGTGACCAGCTGAAGGCCCATCAAGGAAGCAATTTGACGGTAAACTCGTGGAGGAGTGCTGCATACCATGAAAATTGAACCAGATTGAGTTACTTAAAAAATTCAGCCACAATTTGGAGACATAACTAGAAAGAGAAAGAGAGCTGACCATGACAATGCTATTATGTAATCCATGCATTTATCAAACAAAACAGTATCAAACAGAGGTCCATTCTGGCACTCAACTACCAGACTGTCCCAAAATGAGACAAGGTTTTCTTTGAAGTTCTTGAAATCCTTCCTCTTTGAACTTTGATAATCTTCAACTTCCCCCTAATTATTGCAGACAGGAGTTAGGAAAACACTCTAGGCACAAAACCTGAATCATGATTTAGATAAATTGTTTAGTTGAATCTCCACAAGAGTATCCTATGAAATAATTAAGAATCAGGAAAGACCAATAAAGAAACAAGAAATATGTTAAATAAAAGCGTAAGATACTTTTCTCGCGAGATTGACAAGAGCAACCACAACATCATCAACATCGGTCTCATCAAGCAACTCTTCCTTGATATGAAATTTAGCTCCACATGCCTGTATAGTTGTAAATGCTATTAGTGCAATATCAGAGAGAGATGCAGTAGTGAGTTGGTAATTCCCAAACAAGGTTATTTTTCCCCAATGAACAAGGATCTGATAGCAATCTTTAATTATTTCATAAGGTCATTTGTATCTCAATTTCTTACTTCATCTTTCAAATGAAATGATTTTCGATCTTTAGTTATTTTGTGGTTTCACATTTGTATCTCTATTTCTCTAATTTTAAAGAAAAACAATTTCAAACTTTCAAAATTACCTCAAACAGCATGGTCAAGAGTTCAACCATTGCAGGTTTTGGATCTGTTTCATATTGCTCGACCCAAAGCTTCACCGCTTGAGGAATTTGTTTCCCATTACCTTTGATAACCTCTGCAGAAAAGAGGCCAAATCAACATGCAAAAAACATATTACAAAGGGGAAAATTCTTAGCAAAGCACATTTAAAAGGACAAAGCAAAATGTAGATTTCTACTTTCAAAAACTGAGGCAACTAGTGATTTGCAGTCAAAATTTAACATATATTTAAAATTTGAACAAAATTAAGAGCTAAGTACCAATTAAGCTCTGGTCAGACTTGTGCGCCTCCGGAACTCGGCTCCGTTTAGCTTTAGGATAGACCTCATCAAAATCATCGGGTGAAGCCCCTCGTTCGTTCTGGTTTGGACCCTCATCACTTGCATCGCTCACCCTTTCTTGGTTCTGAGTTTGAGCCCAATTCCTCTTCTGTTCAAAGAAACAAGAGGAAAAGAGGAGTTCAAATTATACGCACACAAAGGAAGATGCAAGTGTAGAAAGAGAGAATGGACACTCACCAGATGGCCATGGGAAGTTTCAGGGTCTTGGGGTGCGTCTTCCATTATCTAGGGTTTGGGTTTTTGTAAAAGAAAATGAAAAAATTAACTTAGAATGGAAATTTTTCAGGAGAAGGAAAGTAAATGAGTGAGTGATTGAAAGAGTGTGAGAGATTTGCCCTAATTTTACAGAAACATAAATGGAAAATCTCCCGCCAAATGAATATCAGATTTTGAGCTGTTGCTGTATCGATCAAGAAGCTAGCACCTTGTGTACGTGTGCTATCGTGCCCGTGTGGCCGTGTCCTTATATTATAATAATAATAATAATAAATACTAAAATAGTATAGTATAATTTGATGCTTTCTATTTTTTTTTTTTTTTTTTTAAGACTTGTGAAAATAATAATAATAGTAAGAGAGGGTGTTATAAAATAATATAATTTACAGTCCGTTTGGTATACACGATTATGATTATTCAAATTTTTAATTTGATTCAAAATCGAACCGAATCGAAAAATTAAATAAACTGAATCTCTATTTTATGTAAATCGAATCGAAATTAAATTTTATATAAAATTAAACCGAACTAAAAAATTTCAATTCAATTCAGTTTAGACTATTTTTTTTTATTCTAATAAAGTATATATATATAAACATAGTAATATACAATATGCTATTCATAATTTCATA
>CATKHJ010499060.1:0-12765 GCA_949750685.1 Vernicia montana
TTTCAAAAATCAAAAATCAATTTTTCGAGGCGATAGCCGCTTCCAATTGTGAGCACCAAAACCTATTCCTTGACCTCCCTTAAAAATCGCTCTGCCTTTCCTTAAGGCATTTCCCGAGCGAGGGAAGGGGCATTTGGACGAGACCTCGCAATAAGTCGGGGATTTCTATACCATTAAAGATTATCAACATATAGATAGAATAATTAAGATTCTCATAAACTCAAAGATAGATAGATATATAAATCATACTCGTAACATATTAGGAATAGAGACACTTTATTAGCATATTCCTCTTGTAATAAAGAGTAGTGGCCGGTGGACATACTCTTCCTCGTAATAAAAGTAGAGGTATAATTAACATACTCTTCCTCATAAATATAAGAAATGGATCAGATTTCACGTCTAGGACAATTTACCCTTCCTAAATAGGGGTAGGATATTATACCCTATCCATTGGATTATAATGATGAATAACCCACATCAGTTGGGGATTTCTATACCATTAAAGATTATCAACATATAAATAGAACAATTAAGGTTCTCATAAATAAATAGCTAATATGGTTCAAATGGTTCTCATAAAAGATAATAATTAGCAAATGGCTAATTAAGAACTTATAAGTTTAATGAAACATTATGGCTCAACAAACAATTCTCATACTTTTCTTTTGGTGGCTCATACAAGAAATTAGGCATTTTGCCTTAGGAATTCAAATACAAGAATAGTAGTATATTTTCTACTCACCTTAGCTAAAAGAATGTGCTAAAATCTCTTAAAAGACAAATCATCATGATCCTCATGATTCCCATCAAGCCTTCTAGGAGGAGATATACATATAACATATAGAAATAACAATGCATATCAGTATCATGCTCTAACCGTCATACCCATACTAGACTCATGATTCTTAGTATAATCTCTCCCCAAACATGGACTTATAACAAGGAAAGAGAAGAAATAAGAAAGAAATCAAAACCCTAACTTACCTCTTCAAGGAATGCTTCAACAATGGATGAATGGGGAAAACCCTTGCAACCCTAGATCCTTTAATTGAATCACTTAATGAAGTTCTTAGCATTTAATGTGAATGGTTTGGTGATATTTTGAGAGAAATGGGTTATAGAGCTCTGAAATCTCATGGATAAATGAAATAGGGCTTAAATCTCTTTATATAGCTCGTCAATTTTGCCCAGGCCCGCTATGATGAACGAGCGTTCATCTCATATTCCTTAGCTTTAATTGTTCACATAGAAGGTTTCTTATTGAGCCTTCAAATAGATGAATGAGCGTTCATGTTTTGTGAATGAACATTCATCTCCATTCCCTCAATTTTGCTACTGTTTACACAGGGGCTTCCTGAACGCACGTTTAACCATATGAACAAGCATTCATGTTCATGAACGAGGATTCACACTTCAAAACCTTCAAAACCATATCCAATTCACCACATACCACCATAAATTCATCTCATTAGCCTTATCTCAATTTAATCACAACATAAACATCATGAAACACTTAGCATACAACTCATAACTCATAAATATACTTGGTACACATCTAATAACTCATATAAAGGATTCAATGAATATACACATGAACTTGGTATATTACATTCTCCCCTCCTTATAAAAATTCATCCCTAAATTTTATAAATACGTATAGTTTACTTGTATTACACATGAAACAAATAGGGATACTTATGCAACATATCTTGTTCAATTTCCCAAGTGCATTCTTCTACATTTTGGTTCTTCCATTGAACCTTCACCATTGCTATATCCTTATTCCTCAAATTCTTCACTTGTTGATCGATTATACCAATTGGAATCTCTTCGTAAGTCAAGTTCTCATCCACTTCTAGAGCTTGTGGTTACAATACATGTGATGAATCCAATACATACTTTCTCAACATAGACATGTGAAATATGGGATGTACATGACCCAAACTCGGTGGAAGAGCTAGTCTATAGGAGACATTTCCAACTCTTTCTAACACCTCAAATGTTCTCACAAATCTAGGTGAGAGTTTGCCTTTCATGCCAAATCTCATCACACCTTTCATAGGAGAGACTTTAAGAAACATATGGTCTCCTATGGAAAAGTGGACATCTTTCTTCTTCGGATCCGCATAACTCTTCTGCCTACTGAATGCAGTCTTCAACTTTTCACGAATCATTGGCACTTTCTCAAAAGTCTCTTTAATCAACTCTAGTCCTTCAATGTGCTTGTCTCCTACTTCCATCCAACATACTGATGATCTACACTTCCTACCATACAATGCCTCATACGATGCAATGCTAATGGTGGAGTGATAATTATTTGTGTATGCAAACTATATCAAGGGCAAATACTTATCCCAACTCCCACCAAAGTCTAGCACACACATCTTAAGCATATCCTCTAGAGTCTGTATAGTTCTCTCTGATTGTCCATCGGTCTGTGGATGAAAATCTGTACTGAAGTTCAACTGAGTACCCAGTGCTGCTTGCAACTTATGCCAGAATCTAGATGTGAATTAAGTACCTCCATCCGAAATGATGGATACTGGTACATCATGTACACTCACAATTTTGTTCAAATACAACTGGGCATATTGGGCTACTGTGTAGGTTGTCATGATTTCTAAGAAATGAGCTGACTTGGTAAATCTTTCAACTATCACCCATATAGAGCCATATCCCCTCAAATTCCTTGGCAACCCTACCATAAAGTCCATCGTAATGCACTCCCACTTCCACTCGAGTAGCTTAATCTCTTGTAATAGGCCAGATGGCTTTTGGTGTTCAAACTTGACTTGTTGGCATGTCAAGCATAAAAACACAAACTTAGCCACATCCTTCTTCATACCATACCACTAATAGCAATTCCTTAAATCATGATACATCTTGGTTGCGCCTGGATGAATACTATAAGGTGCTTGATGAATCTCTTTCATGATCTTCTCTCTAAGATCATTCACATCTAGTACACATATCCTCTTCCCATGCATAAATACCTCATCTTTCAATTCAAACTATGATGCTCGACCCGCTAGAACCTTTTTCTTCAGCTTAACAAGTGAAGGATCTTCATCTTGCGATGCTTAAATCTCATCAATCAACTTAGGTTTCAATTGAAAATGAGAAATCAACAATTGAGATTCGGAAACCTCAAACTGTAACCCTTTGTTGAATAACTCTTTCAACTCCTTGATCAAAGGTCTCTTTCCCACTGCAATATGGGCTAAACTCCTCATAGATTTTCTACTCAAGGCATCCGCTACTTCATTAGCTTTACCCGGATGATAAAGGATTTGATAATCATAATCCTTGTGTAGCTCTACCCATCTCCTCTACCTTAGATTCAAATCCCTCTACTATAAGATGTACTGGAGACTTTTGTGATCGATATAGATCTCACATTTCTCACCATAAAGATAATGTCTCCATATCTTAAGAGCAAAGATAACTACTGCCATCTCTAGGTCGTGTGTAGGGTAATTCATCTCATGTTTCTTCAATTTTCTTGATGTGTATGCAATCACCTTACCATACTGTATAAGAACACATCCAAGTCCCACTCTTGAAGCATCACAATAAATTGCAAATCCACCTGATCCTTCTGGTAATACAAGTACTGGAGTTGTAGTGAGGCAAGTTTTAAGTTTCTAAAAACTCTCTTCACAATCATCACCCCATTGAAATTTCACTTTCTTTCTAGTTAACTTGGTTAATGGGGAAGCTATTTTGGAGAAATCTTTGACAAATCTCCTATAATAACTTACCAAACCAAGAAAACTACGAACTTCTGTCATATTTGTGGGTCTAGGCCAACTCAACACTGCTTCAATCTTCTTAAGATCTACTTGGATTTCATCTTTGCTAACCACATGCCCTAAGAAGCATATATGATTAAGCCAAAATTCACACTTCGGCAATTTGGCATACAACTGATGTTTCCTCAGAGTTTGCAATACCACTCTCATGTGCTCTTCATGCTCTTCTTTACTCTTGGAGTAGATGAGGATGTCATTAATGAAAACAGTGACAAACTTATCTAGATATGGCTTGAACACCCGATTCATCAAGTCCATAAATGCTGCTGGAGCATTGGTCAACCCAAAAGGTAATGCTATGAACTCATAATGACCATACCTCGTCCTAAAGGCAGTCTTGCATATATCCTCATTCTTGATTCTGAGCTGATGATAACCCGATCGAAGATCAATTTTTGAGAAATGACTTGTTCTCTGCAATTGATCAAACAAATCATCTATCCTTGGCAAATGATATTTGTTATTGACAGTCATCTTGTTTAGCTGCCTATAGTCGATATATAGCCTCATTGAACCATCCTTTTTCTTGATAAAAAGGACTGGTGCACCCCATGGTGAACTACTCAGTCTAATGAACCTCTTATCCAATAAATCTTGCAACTGCACTTTCAATTCCTTCAACTCGATAGGTGCCATTCTGTAAGGAGGAATGGATATTGGCTGTGTATTAGGAAGAAGCTCGATATTGAACTCAATCTCCCTTTCAGGTGGCAACTCTGGTAGCTCTTTTGAAAATACATATGGAAACTCACTAACTATTAGCATTTATTGTACCTTATTAGGAGTCTCTTTTGTATCAATCATATATGCCAAATGTCCGTGACATCCTTTCCTTAGAAGTCTTCTATCCCTAATGGCCGATATGAAATTGGAAGGTACATCGCTTCTATCTCCTTGGAACACAAACTCGTTCTCATCTCATGGCTTGAACTCTATCTTTTCTCATAATAGTCTATGTGAGCATGGTGTTTGGACAACTAATCCATACTAAGAATCACATCAAACTCTAGTACCTCTAACTCAATCAACTCACTTGGAAGCTTCCTCCCATCAATCTCTACCATGCATGAAGGATACACATGTTTCACTTCAATAGTTTCCCCTAAAGGTGTAGACACTTCTAAGGGGTTACTCATGATCTCTCTACCCTTCCCCAATCTCTTAGCAAAGTATGGTGAAACAAATGAATGGGTAGCACCCGAATCAAACAAAACTCTAGCTAGTGCATCTTGAATAGAAAGGATACCTGTCACTGTAGTATTTGAAGTACGGACCTCTTGTTGGTTCAGGGCAAACACTTTGCCTCTACCTCTCCCTTCTGTAGTTTGACTGGTTCCAAGTTCTTGGCCTTGTCCTCTACCTCTACCCCTCGAGCTCCTAATGTCTGGCCTAGCCATCTGTACTATGGGCTGAGAAGTAGTAGGCGTACTCTGATTGTCTCCCTACAAGGGACAACCCTTGATAAAATGTCTTGTCTGGCCATATTTATAGCATGTCCCCGCCGCTGTCCGGCATACTCCATCATGTCTTCGCCCACATGTAGCACAAGTAGGTCGGTTATAACTCTGCTGCTCATGTCTGGATACAGAACTGATGGCTAGAGTAGAAGCCACTAATACCCCTCTAAACTGTCCTCTACTTTGACTACCTCCCCTGTGGCTTTGAATCATGGTAGAAGTAGCAGGCTCAACTGTCTTCACTTGGGCACTACTCCCTCCACCTCTACTTTGGTTACCAAAACCCTTAAGTTTGTTCTTGTTTCTCTGATCTCTCTTAGCTCTATCTTCCTTGCTCTTGGTTTCCATTTGTTTTGCCTTGTTAACCAGCTTGGACAAAGAAGCAAACTCAATAGCACACAAGGCATTGTGCAGAGGTGCAATCAAACCTCTCATAAACCTTCTGATCTTAGTTGCTTCAGTAGGGATTAGCTCATGGTCATACTTGCTCAACCGGTTAAACTCTTTGGCATACTCGGATATGGTCATGCCTTGTTGCTTCAATCTTTCAAATTGAGCTATCCGGTTATCTCTTTCTCCTTCCCCCAAGAATTCATCTATCATCTCTTGTTTGAACTGTTCCCATACCGGAGGAATCTCATCATAAAGTCTGTTCTCAACATGTTGTTAGAACCAAGTCCAACCATCATCTTTCAGTAAGAGCCCCACTACTTCAATTGCTCTAGCATCGAAATAAGGCAGTCGTCTCACTACTTTTTCAACAGCTTTAAGAAATCCATTTGGCTCTTCTCCATCCTCCCCATGGAATTATGGAAGTCCCATCTTCAGAAAACTATACATGTTCACCCCACCATCATCAATCACCCTCCTAGCTACATGCCTAGGAATAGTAGCATTCATAGGAGCCGATGAAGGTGGCATTCTCTCTTGTACCTGTGGAGGAGGCGGTGGTGCTACATTGGCATCTTGTTGTCTAAGCCTTCTCAACTCATCTAATTCTCGGCGTAGCTCCTTATTCTCACGCTTCAAATCATCATCATCACCCCTTGGTGGAATATGAATTCCCTCCGCTTGAACCCGGCGTCTAGCTCTAGGTGGCTCAAGTGGTTCCTCATGAATGGAAACAACATCTAAAGCCACATCCAGAGCTCTTACATCTCAAGAAGGACTCGCCTCGATCTACCTCTTCCCCTTCCTTTTCTAGAAGGCATCTATAAGATGAACACATAACAAAGATTTAATACATGATAGTTAACATGGATTTACATATAACGATTACTTCAATAGACATGAGGAAGTTTTCCTATGCTCCATGGTGTTTACATACTTCATGACTCATATAGTCTAACCTAGACTTAACCTTGTGCTCTGATACCAACTTTGTCACAGCCCAACTTTGCAACTGTGACGGTCTTAGGACATGGGTAGGCATAAGGCCACCAAAAACCTGTAGAACCCATCTATACATATAAATCTCATGGCAACATAATAGCTAACACATACACTTATCCCATGATCAGAACTTGAACTCATACACATACTCATCTCATCCACATACATGAACACATAAACTCATAAGTCTCACATTAACTTAAACATAAGTTCAAATAAATAATATCATCGCATGTTGCCCTTAGGCCAAAAGAATATCTCACTTTTACACACATAGAGCACTAAAGTATCTCAATTACATATATAATAAATGGAGAATTTACATTGATCAAAATGGTTCTCTAGGAAGGAACATTCCTGAAAAACCCAGCTGATAAACTTCTAATCTCCTGAAAAATGGAATCACTAATTAGATAAAGCAGTGAGTAAAAAATATACTACCATACTTGTGAGGCTAGGTAACTCAAGGCTAGCTCACAAGGATGGTAGGGCTCATAACTTGTCAAATGACTTACAATATAACGAATGAGGTTCATATAACTTATAAGAATCAATCACTCATAATATATAAGAATAAACATGTATACAGCTCATGAAAGAAATCATAACTCATAGATAGATGGATATAGAAATCATACTCGTAACATGTTAGGAATAGATGCACTTTATTAGCATATTCCCCTCGTAATAAAGAGTAGAGGCCGGTGGGCATACTCTTTCTCGTAATAAGAGTAGAGGTATAATTAACATACTCTTCCTCGTAAATACATGAAATGGATAAGATTTCACGTCTAGGATAATTTACCCTTCCTAGATAGGGGTAGGATATTATACCCTATCCATTGGATTACAATGTGCACAATGTCTGATGAATAACTCACATTAGTCGGGGATTTCTATACCATTAAAGATTATCAACATATAGATAGAATAATTAAAGTTCTCATAAACAAATAGCTCATATGGTTCAAATGGTTCTCATAAAAGATAATAATTAACAAATGGCTAATTAAGAACTTATAAGTTTAATGAAACATTATGGTTCGACAAACAATTATCATACTTTTCTCATGGTGGCTAATACAAGAAATTAGGCATTTTGCCTTAGGAATTCAAATACAAGAATAGTAGTATATTTTATACTCACCTTAGCCAAAACAATGTGCTAAAATCTCTTAGAATACTCCAATCACAACAAATCATCATGATCCTCATAATTCCCATCAAGCCTTTTAGAAGGAGCTATACATATAACATATAGAAATAACAAGGCATATCAATATCATGCTCTAACCATCACACACATGCTAGACTCATGATTCTTAGTCTAATCTCTCCCCAAACATGGACTCATAACAAGGAAAGAGAAAAAATAAGAAAGAAATCAAAACCCTAACTTACCTCTTCAAGGAATGCTTCAACAATGGATGAATGGGGAAAACCCTTGCAACCCTAGATCTTTTAATTGAAGCACTTAATGAAGTTCTTAGCATTTAATGCGAGTGGTTTGGCAATATTTTGAGAGAAATGGGTTATAGAGCTCTGAAATCTCGTGGATAAATAAATGGGGCTTAAATCTCTTTATATAGCTCGTCAATTCTACCCAGGCCCTCTATGATGAATGAGTGTTCATCTCATATTCCTTAGCTTTAATTGTTCACACAGAAGGTTTCTGAGTGAGCCTTCAAATAAATGAATGAGCGTTCACTGGCATGAACGAGCATTCATGTTCTGTGAATGAACATTCATTTCTATTCCCTCAATTTTGCTACTTTTTATGCAGGGGCTTCCTAAACGCACGTTTAACCATATGAACGAGCGTTCATGTCCATGAACGAGGATTCACACTTCAAACCTTCAAAACCATCTCCAATTCACCACATACCACCATAAATTCATCCCATTAGCCTTATCTCAATTTAATCACAACATAAACATCATGAAACACTTAACATACAACTCATAACTCATAAATATACTTGGTACACATCTAATAACTCATATAAAGGATTCAATGAATATACATATGAACTTGGGGTATTACAGAGCCCACCACTCCTAACCACATTAGATTTCTGCAAAATCTTATATGATTCTTATATTCAAATGAGTTATGTGATATTTGATATCCATTGTCTCCATTTGTTATAATCATGTGTATAAGCCAATATCGTTATTGTAAGCTTACTTTGAATACCAAGCCACACAATTTAGGATAGTATATTCTTTACTCACTGAGAAATTCTCACTATTTTGTGGTTAATATTTTTTAGGTGATTAGGGGGTCTTCACAAGTGGTTCCTCAAGTATTTTACTTCTCTTGAGGACTTACATTTGGATAATGTAATGTTTTATTTTGTTATGTTCATATGTATATAAATGACAAATCTTTTAAAGCTCCATGTGTGTAATGTAGATGTTAGTATGTTTTTATATATAAAAAGGATAATAGTAGTAAGCTATAATGAATGTGAAGTATAAAGTTTATATATGTATATACATATGAATTTGATTATGAGATGACCATTGAAGGATGTGATTGATGATTATTGTAGTATGGAGTGAGAATTATTGGAAGTGTCTTTTCTGCAAGTTGTGATCTTGGGAGAATTGTTATAGTTATAGTTGTTATGTTGCTCATTTGATATTAGATTGATAGTATAGTTGGGTTCTACGAGTTTAGGTGATTTTATGTCTCCCTGTACCCTAAAGCCGTCACATTCTAAAAGTGAGATGTGACAACCACTTCTTTGCCGACCTAGCCATCATATACATATTATTTTTATTTTATTTTTTGTTAATTAACTCTCTATTATCTCATAATTTCCTTTGAAATCCTTAATTTCCATTCTTTTTCCTTTTAAAGTACTTTTTATCTTTCAATTGAATCCTACTACACATATTGTCTATTTTTAATCTTCAATGCTACTACTTCTTTAATTCCCTATCTAAATAAAATTTTAAAATTTTTTCATCAATATCCAATTTGTCAATGACTAATTAACCCATACACATCTTGGTGTCTAATATTAACTTTAAATTAACAATTTGATCAAATTATTGAAATTACATTACTAATCTACTAGGATTAGGGTTTTTAATGTCCGGGGCATTACAATAAATATATAATTATGCTTTTCCCAATTTATAGTAATGATAATTACAATCCAATTTAACAAGGCTAAAATTTATCGGAAATTCAAAGAAAGATAACTATGCCTTAATTGGTCAATTTGACATTTGAGAACACCTTGATTGAACTCTAATACTCTATATAAAAAGGGAACAATCAATCAGTAGAAAGCCATAACCTTTTTATCTTCCTTTGAGGAGAAACTGGATTTTCAATTAGTGAGTTCTCAAAATTAAAGCTCAAAAGTTTAAAATAACTAATCATTCAGCTCAATTTCAACAAACAAACTAAAGACAGTAAGGTTATGTTTGATATGACGTAATTAAATGACCTATGTAATGAAATAAAAAATACAATGTAATAAAGATGTAATGTAATGAGTATTACATTACTTTGTTTGAAAGTGTAAATGAAATAATCATGTAATGTAATGATTGAAATAATTAATTATTTTATAATTATTAAAATAAGATATTGAATTTTAAATTATATTTATTTAAGTTAATTAATTATATTAAAATTAATATGATAAAAGAAAGGATAAGTATTAATTATGGTATAAAAGAAAAATATTAATTATGTTGTAAAAAAGAAAACTGGTAATTAAAAATTTTTTATTGTAAAAAAATTAGGTCATTAAAAAATTGTTGTAAAAAAGAAAACATATCATTAATTTTTTTTAAAATCCTTGGCAAAAAAAATTAAATAATAAAAAAATAATTCATAAAAAAATGAAAAAAAAACCATGTAAAAAATATTTATTGTAAAAAAAGAAAAATATCATTAAAAAAATTATTGCAACAAAAAGAAAAAAAAATGTTATAAAAAAAATAAGAAATAGCAAATGAAAAATGTAACGAGCAATATATACTTTTTTTTTAATGTAATGGTCATTACATTTTTTTAGGTATGGAGAATTAATAATATAATGCTCATTACATTGCATTTAAAAAAATTTATATAACCAAACAAAATAATCTAACACATAATGTAATTTAATACATTATGCTATTGATTACGGCTTACCAAACATGGCCTAATAGAAACAATTGAACGCCACAACTAGTATCATTCATATTATGAAAGAGATATTGACCTGACAGAATTTCGTTGACCTCGGAGTTCAAGAGAAAGCTTACAATCAGTGACGATGTCTATCGATCTATTATCTTCTTATCAAGCTTTGACGACGAGGAAGAAGATAAGGAGGAGGAGGAAAAGGTCCACCTGGGCTTGGGAACACAGTGGACAAGAAAGGTCGATGAAATGTAAACTTAAATATTTGTACTTTCCTATAAACTTTCATGTTATAAATTTGTCGTTCATCCACTATATATGATCAAATTTTCCTTGCCTATCACCATGTATTAACAAAAATACTAAATCCTCATATAATCAACCTTTTTTCTAGATTGCTTTTCAATTATGGATATAAATTCAAAAGTCATGCAATTTTGAGAGTGAAAAAGGGGAAAATAGATAGAAATTAAAAAAAAAATTATAAGCAAGGAAAATACGATAACTCACGGCTAAAAAATAAAAAGGAAATTGAGAGAATGAAGGATTGTTGATGAGTGTTGATCTCTAGCCTTTGGTGACAACACCACCGGTCTGCGATATTTCAAAGAAGAGAATTAGCACTAAGCATTGACCACATATTTGAAAATGTTATACAATATTTTAATTTTTTAAATTAAATTAAATTAATGTATATTCTCATATATTTTACTATATATATATTTTTAAAACCATTTACCTTACACGATTGTGTGTCCGCACGTGTGACAGAGGATATTTTTGGCAGAATCCTAATGGGCTTGTCACACGCCCGACCACACGATCGTGTAGCCGCACGTGTGACGGTCCTAGGCAGGGCACTCGAAAAAATCCCATCTTCTAGCTTGAAAAGGGAAATCAATCATCTCTTTTCCAAACTTAAATCCATTTCTAAATCATGCAATATACCCATAAACTAAGTCATTTCATGCATCAAAACATAGAATCAACAAAGATTCGATAAACTCATCAAATCAAACCCATTATCATAAAAAATGGGAAGTTTTGAAATCCATTTCCATGCTCTTAATATTCTTAAATCATGCTTGCAAATCATGTAACTCATTATTTAAAAGCATTTCTCAATGAATTCCCCATTTATAGAAACCCATGTGGTTAAACCCAAAAGAAAGAGAAAAATAAGAAGAAGAAGAACTTCCTTAAATCCATAAACATATTTTAAGATCTAAATGAAGAAATGATTTAGATCATTACCTTGAAACTTTTCTCTTGATGATGAACTCACTCTTGATCAATGGAGGAAATGAAAGAAGAAGAAAAGATGAAGAAGAAAAAGAAAGCTTTTGTCTCTTGCTTTTGAGAGCTTTTGAAGATGAAGGAAAATGATAGAAAGTGTCTAGGTTCAATGAACCTAAACATAAGCATTTATATAAAATAAGGTGTTAGTGGGGAATGAGATACACTTTCCACTAACTCAATTCTATCATAATTAGTATTAGTATTAATAAGGTATTACATATTTTATTTTATCAAAATTGAATTTCATGATTAGTGGTCTCCCTCTTTTGCGTAATCACTGCCAGAGGTGTCCATGAAAAGCCTCAAGAATAATGGCGAAAGAGATACCAGCTCGTCGAATCACCATTATTCCATCGTTGGACTTTATAAACCGAGACTGTGTGTGCATTGTGTAGTGCAATAAAATAATATTTTTTTCCTTTATTTTCTTTTTATACATTCAAAACATAAATAAAAACAGAAAATAAAATTAATTATTACAAACCCAAATAAAACAAAATAAATAAATAAGAAAAAATAAAACTAAAATCTTCTAAAATTTCAATTTTTTGACCTGTCAAAAAGACACTAAATTAGTACCCAACATAAATAAAAAACAGATATATATTCGACATTTTTATTTTTTCCTATTTTTCTTTTATCTTTTTACTCT
>CATKHJ010499082.1:0-17213 GCA_949750685.1 Vernicia montana
ATTGATGTCCTTTTTTATTTTTTTATTTTTTTTTTACACAAAAACATAGGAAGTAATTTAAAATGAAAATGAGAAAAATGAAAATAAGATGATTGAAAATTAGAGGATAAAAAATATTTTATTTACTTTTTATTTGGAAAATAAGAAAAAAAATATATAAAATATTATTTTATTATGCTAAAATTACATATATATAATCGATCAGTAGATTGGATAGTTGATGTTAAGCCAGTTTGACATTACTGCTGGGCAACTAGTTTTTAAATTTTTGAATTTTTTTTATTTATTATTTTTACTTTTTTCACTTTTTTTTATAAAATATAATTTACTTTTTCTCTCTCAAAAATTAGATACCAAAAAGTAATTATAAAAAAAAAATAAAAAATTAATATGAAAAAGCAATGTCAAACTAACTCGCTGTTTTAAACAGCTTTTTATCACCTAGATGGACAATTATGCAGCCTCATAGACTTGCTCACCTTTTGTATTTTGACTCTGTCTCTTAATGAAATTCTTACCCTTTGTTTTGGGAAGAGTGAAAAATGGAAGGATAGAAAGAGAGAGGAAAGAAAATGGAGAAAAAATTTAAATTTTCCATTGTTTGGAAAAAATATTAAAATAGGGAGAAATGAAAATGATTGAAAAAAAAAATATATGAGATCCACCAAAAATTTTCCTTCCAAATTTGAATAAAAAATGAGTGGAAAGATTGAAAATTACAAAATTTTCCGTATTATCATATTTTTAAAAATAAAATTTCTATTAATCCAAACAAAATCGACATTTATTAGTATTATTTATTAAAGAACAAAATTCAATTAGCTATTATATTTATTAGTATTATTTTCATGTTGTCCTTTCAATAAAATAAATATTACTAAAAATTGACCTTTCACTTAAAACATCGAGCCAAAGTGGATTGGCTTCTGAATCAACAAAGAGATGAAGCTATTATTTTTCTAATTAAGAATAAATTAATGAGTAGTTGCTAAATCACTTGATCTTTCGGACACTTTTTGGTTCAATTTTTAGTATCTACGTCCTAATCAAAACATGCAATACACATACACAAGATGTCAACTCATCACAATTTCTTTAACCATTAGCAAAACAAAGAAATAAACATATATAAAGATTCATTCTTTAATAAACCAGAAACAAATTTAGCCGGACCCATGAGAATTGGATTGGGATCCTAGTTGAAAACCCCGAGTCCAAACTCGGACGGCCCGATTAACAGGTATAATCAGGGCCATGATGTACCAAAGAAAAAAACATAAAAAAAAACCATGTTTATTATTATGCAAAAAAAAAAAAACATCAAATTATGTAAACTTTGTAATTTTCCGATTTCCCATTACACAAAAGCAGGGTAAGAAAAAAAAAGGCTGACATTCATATGGTCATCTGACATGATTTCTCAACACATGTTTAATTAATTACATGCTTAACTCATACACTAAGCTTATCCATCTCCCTTCTAAGTGCATTGGCTCTCACCAAGCTCCCAATGGTATTCAAAGCCAACTTTATATCATCCAAAGGATTCCCAGGAACAACCTTCTTATACAAATAGCTATCAAATGTCATCTTCTGCACATACTCATCTGCACACATCTCCACAAATGCTTCTCTTGCTGGATTTGATCTGTAGAAAACTTTCTGCAACACATCCAATACCTTATAAGTAGGCCAATAAGTCTTATCCCATTTCTCCAAATACTTCCTCAGGTCACTTTCATCTACCATTCTTTTCCCATTCTCTGACCCTTCAACTATTGCCTCTGCACACATTCTTCCACTCTTTGCAGCAAAATAGATGCCCTCGCCGGAGCATTTTGTCACATACCCAGCTGCATCACCTACTAATGCTACTCTGTTTAATAATCTGCGAGGCCTAGGGTGTTCTGGTATTGGGTGTGCTTCTACTCTTATAATTTTGCCCCCAAGAATCTTGTCCTTTGCTCTGTTTCTTGTAGCTAATTGGAATTTCTTGATATCTCCTTTGTGAGTCACTGTACCAGTTCCAACAGCTACATGGTCACATTTGGGGAAAACCCACCCATAAAAGTCTGGTGAAACATCATCACCAACATACATTTCAGCTAGATTCTCATAGTATACCATTTTATCATCTGGGATTTTGATTCTCTCCTGCAAATTCAAATTTGAACTTTTAATTTAATTTCAAGCAAAACCCAATTCCTAAATTTAATCGAACAATTAAACCCAATTCCACTCTTTAATTACAAATTACAATACCTGAAAAGCAATGGCATAGTCATAATCACCAGCCCCAATTGACTTGGCAACACGAGAATTGGCTCCATCAGCGCCAATTACCGCATCAACCTCCAGAGTCTTCTTCACTCCTGTTCCACCGAGTTTCCCATCGTACTCTGTATAATGCAAGACATAAGGTGCAGTGTCGCTGCCACTACCACCCCTTGGAATGTCCATTTTCAAGAACAACCCATTAATGACTTCAGCCCCATTACTAGCAGCTCTCTCTCGCAAGTAAGAATCAAGAACCTCGCGTCTCACCATCCCAATATACTCATGCGGCTTAAGTGTTTGTCCAATGTCCACAGCGATATTAGAAGGGGAAATCATCTTCATTTTGGTTACTTTCCGGTCTATGATGTCCAATGGCAAGTCGAATTCGCCAACCATGCAAAGAGGAATAGCCCCGCCGCATGGTTTGCAGTTATCGAGCTTGCGTTCGATCAAGTAAGTCTCGATTCCACCTTTAGCAAGGGTCTCAGCGGCAGATCCACCGGCGGGGCCACCACCGATGACAGCAACTCGAAGATTGCGGTTTTGGAGCTTGGGACTGGATTTGCTGGAGGTAATTTGAAGGCGGCGTTGACGGTGGTTAAGAGGGGAAATGGTGGTGGCTTGGGATTGGAATTTGGGAGGTTCAGCGGAGGAATGGCGGAGTCCGGTGAAGGATTTGAAGGCAATGGAGGAAGTCATTTTTGAGGAAGTGAGTGAGAGCGAGGGCGTTAAGACTGAAGAGTGATTTTGTGGGTTATGTTTATGTTTTGTACTGGAGATTTTCTTATGAGTTTCTTGGTGGATATGGTTAGAGATATGAGGGGATATTGGCCATTGGATGAACAGAATGAATGGTGAAGATTGGATGTGGATAATGGGATGGATTGTGAAGGATGTGGTGGATTATTGTATTTTAGGAATTTTATTTATTTATTTATTATTTTATTATAGAGTGGCTTATATTGTGCCACGTTATCAAGGCTTCTTACAGTAACTAGATGGAAGCACGCGGATCCAACTTTTATTAAATTAATTTCCTTGGAAAAAAAAACTTTTAAATTAATTTTGAAGAGGAATAATAAAATTATAAATAGTATAAGTTATAGTTTTTATAACTTCTTTCTAAAATTATTTTGTAAAAGATAATTTTCAATAATTTTAACAATTTCCATTTGATGAAAAAAAAAAAAAAAGATATGTTTCCATTTTAATTCATACATTGATCCAATCATAAAAAATCATTATATAAAAATTTATTTACTTTTCTCTTAAGATTATTCACATAATTAGTTGTTATAATAATTATGAAGTTAAAGTTAAAATTAATTTAGAATGATTTTGGTTATGCACTTTACATTCATAATTTATTGCTATTTAGTTTTTGTAGAGTTTATATGAGCAAAAGATAATTTATATTTATTGTATTAACACATATATATAGATTTTACAAGAGAATAGATAATTAATCTAAATAAAAACCTAATCAGGTTATAAAAAGATAATGCTAAGATTATCCAAGCAAAGTTTTTTTTTTCTTTTTATAATTTTTTATACCTCAAGCAAAAAACATATTTTTATAATTATTAAATGATTACAAATGAAATGTTTGTAATGTAAAAAATATATAATAATATTTTATGTTAAGAATTTTAATAATTTAAATGAAAGTGAATAAAGTTATGATAAGAAGAAAAACAGTTAAAGTTTATAATATATTAAAAATGACAAATTGTAATTTTATTTTAAGGATTATGTTTATTTTTTTATTTTTATAATTTTTTATATTTAATTTTTAAATAATTACAAATGAAATGAATGTAAAAATATAATATCATTATATGTCAAGAGTTTATTCAATTTAAATGAAATAGAGTTTTTTTCTTTCTTTTTTTTTAGAGAAATGAAAATCCCGAAAATGGAGTTAAAGTTATGTTAGAAAGAAAAATAGTTAAAGTTTTAAATTTTATTAATAATGGCAAAATTATAATTTTATTTTGACAAGAAAATGTGTAATTGGCAATTGCAATTACTTAATTTGAAGCCGGAAGTGATAAATGAATAATTTGGAATTTTGGATAAACGTGCTAGAGAAACAAAACAAAAAGACTAAAACACGTGACGTGATGGACTTTTTATAAGGAGGGATGAGATGGTCTTTTTGTGGAAATGTTAAGGGTATAATGGAACTTCAAGTGTCGCCCAAGACGCTTTTTTATATAGTCCTTTTTTATTTTAAAGAATTTCATTATTAAATTTCACAAAATTCATATATTATAATTCAATCATTTATTTAATTTGAAAAATTGAGCTATATTTTATAAATTTATTAAAATATACCATAATTAAAAACCTTAAAAAATTAAAATATTTAAAAATTCACATGTTAATTTTTTATTTTATATAATTATTTAAATATATAAATTTTAATCAAGAAATTTAAAATTTAACATACCAATGAGGTGATTGAGAATAGATTTTGTTTTATTTTGATTCAAGTTAGTCAGATATTATTATGAACTTATAAAATAACTTTGGTGGAGCGGAGTATTTATTGATCTATTGTGAAATTACGATTTTATAGTGTAAATATTTTTGAACGGTTGTTCATTATATACTACTCCCTCCGTTATTTTATAATTAACGCTTTAGAAAATATTTAAAATTTCATTTAATTGTTATTTTTATACAATCAATAAAACTTAATTTTTTTTTATCAATTTTACCCTTATTCTTATCAGTTCAATATTATTAATGTTCAGTATAATTCCAATGATATTTTAGTTTTTCAACTTATTTTTTTCCTAAAATTAATTATAATTAATTATTTTTTAATCCTAGTAAAATTTTCTAAAGCGTCAGTTATAAATAAACGGAGGGAATACTAGCTTGTAAATAGGAATCCCATTAGTTGGTATTTATAATTAAAAAATATTAAATGTAAATTTGTTATTCATTTTTCTTTTGAATTATATTTATTTCGGTTATTATATTTTGATGAAATTGTTATGCATTTGATTGATTATTTACTCAATTCTTTTATTTTTTAACTTAAAATATCATCAATAGTTTTGTTAGGAAAGAAGCCAGTTGGTTGTTAAGAATGAAAGGTAACTTTATATTTACTAAATTTGCCGAAGTACGAACTCGAATTTAAATTTCTCCATGTGCTTGCTATAAAGTACATCACCATTATTTGGCCCAAAAAAAACATACATCACCATTTTTTTTTTTTATAAATTACTAATTAATTTTTGAGATTTGAGCTAATTAACTAATTAATTTTTTCTGTTTGAGAAACTAACTTTTTCATTCCTATATTTTAATTCTGTTATATAATTTGGTCATTCCTTCTATTTTTGTACAATTTTCTGTTAAAAAAATGGAGAAAAAATAATAAAAAATAACAATATTTTGACCCAAAATACCCTCTCTTTCTTTCTTTCCATCCTCTCTCTTTCTTTCTTTCTTTCTTTCGTAAATTCCCGTGAATATTCAAGCTTTATTTTATTTCTTAGTCCAAGCATCTAATTCTCTATTACAATTTAGATTTGGTGTTTGGTTGGTATATATATATATATATATATATATATATATATATATAACCACCAGTTTTTTTCACCACTTGCAAGCATATCAAAATGCTTAACTAACAGTAGCATCCGAGCCACAAATCTTAACCAATGGATCCAGCTGCTTTCCCTATTTCCACGAAAAAAAGCGTCTCCACTAAATCAAGAGTTTAGATGCCCAAAGATCTAAGAAGGTTTGAATCAAGAATAATTATTTGTTGGTTTTTGTTTGTGTTTTCATATTCAATTTTATTGGGTTTGAATCCAATCCACTTAATTTTTATATGTGCATACATGGGGCTGGGTCATTGATAATGGGTGGTTGAATATGAGAGAGAGAGCACTTGCTTCTGCTCCGTCTAGCTCGCGAAGCCCATGACAGTTTTTTTTTTAAACTTTTTTTATCTCTAATTTTATTTTACTTTGATTTTTTGATTCTATAATTTTATGAGTGATTTGATTTTTTTATGAGCCTTGATTAGAATGATTTGATAATTGAGGTCCAGAATTTGTTATTGTGATGATTTAATAATTTGAGATCCAGAATTTTTTGACGAAATCAAAATATAGGTACGAAAGAGTTAGTTTCTAAAAAAAAAAGGACTAATTAATTAATTAGGTCAAATCTTAAGAATTAAATAATAATTTATTCCTTTTTTTAGCCAAACAAAGTACATCACCATTGCATCAAAGATTTTACTCTTTTTTTTTTTTTCGCCGAAATTATAGATTTCATTTCACAAAAAATGCATAAAGTCCAGATTAATACAAATAAGACTTACAAAACTTTGAAAAGCCCAGCACGGGATCACAAATATGGACCTATAGTCCAAAATAGAACTACCCATCAGGGAGTTATTGACATTGAACTTAAAGCCTAAAACAACACAAACACCCAGAACTAAGTCTGGTGAGAACATGGCCCAATGGCCAACAGGATTTGGGAATTTTCCATTCAATCCTTGCTCTAATTCCTCCTTTCTTGAACCCTTTCTAAGCTTTAGCTTCACCGCCGCCGGCGACCAAGGGAAGAGGAGGAACACCCAGTAAAGCAAAATTGCAGTTGAACCCAACCTATGTATCTTGTACCTCTGGAGTTTAGTGCAAACTCTTATCAGATCTGAAAATCTATAACACGTCCAAGATTTGCATGGATCTATATTACACAACCAGAGTTGCCAGAAAGGAGAGAAACCTCTATTCATGGCAGAGGATCTCAACAAAAGATGAAGGCAGTTGGAACATAGATCTTTGACTTTGGTTACCCAGATTTGCATCTCTTCCCACCACCATCCATCCAAACAAAGAACCCAGTGAAGATGGAGATAATGGGAGAACCTTTTCACCTTGGTAGTTGAAATGCCACTATTCCACATTGGAGATAAAATAGCAAAATAAAACAGAGCGAACAAGTTCGACATGAGCGGGAGACAAAAAAAGAATCCATAAACCTTAGACAATTTATTTGAGAATCTGAACAAAGAGAGTAAATACAAAAAAAGAAGAAAAGGAGGTACCCTTTACGGTGGCCGGAGCCACCGAAGGGGAACCTCTGTTGAAGTCTTAAGGAAGGGGACAAAGAGTTCTAGAGAGAAGATAGAGAGACTTGTAATGATATACAATTTCAATCTGCTAAACCTATAGGTTTTACTCATTCAAATATATTGTTTTACTACATTAAAATTCTACGAGGTTTTGGAAATACAACCACAACTAATTCAAACATATATTATAAGTAAGGCTGAACACGGTACTCAGAAATATCATATCGAATTAAAATATTGAACTATTTTAATATTATACTGTAAAAAATTTGAGACTTATGGCGAGAATCGTACAAAAAATTTTAATTTGGTATGGTACTGTTCTTAACTCATATCCGAACTGAAAACTATACCGAACTGAACAATATTAAACCAACCCAAAAATACCGGTACCAAACCAAATTTTAATATAATATCAATTTTATATATATATATATATATATATATATATATATATATATATATATATATATATATATATATATATATATATTAAGTTTTAATAAAACCCATTAAAATCCAAACCTCATGCCTATAGCTGAGCACATTATTCAAAAAATACTGGATCGAATTGAAATATCGAACTCTTTTAATATTAACTATAAGAAATTTAAAACGGATAAAAGAGTAAAATTGTACTTGTACAAGAAAAGGCACGGGTGACCAAGCATTAAGAAATAAAGAAAATCACCTGCTATATTGAGGCATAGATAAATATAGTTGCAAGGCGACGATTGATTGATAGACTTAAAAGGAAAATGCTAGCAACATTCTTATTTTTATTGGTCCATCACATTTACTATTTTCAATAAAAATACTTACAATATATTCTTTAAGTAAAACTAAATATAATTATATTTTATTTTTCCCCTCTTTATAATGATTAAAAAATTAAAATTTACATCATTATATCTCCTGTGGCCTTTTCTTATCTCAATCTCACGCCTTCTTTTTTTTTTTTTTTTCTTTTACTCTTTCTTTTTGCTCTTTTTTTTTTTTCTTTATCCTCTCTCATTCTAATTCAACGCCACTTTTATTATAGGGATAAGATAAAAATATACTCATAATATTTGACTAAAAATACATATCAACATTTAATATTTTTCGATACCAAAATATATCCTTAACGTTATAAAAATAGGTCAATGCACTATTTCTATATGTTACCTCCGTTATCTCTCTCTCTCTCTCCACACTTTTTCTTTTTTTTTTTGTCTTTTCTTTATCTTTGACTTTTTTTTACTTGTATTTTACATCTACCTACAAAACATTTGTGTATATATACATATAATTGAGTTTTTCCATTTATTTTTTATTTATAAGTTTATATAATGATAATTGTAATTATTAATAAAATTTAAATTATATTAATAATTGTAATTATTAATAAAATTTAATTATATTATTAGAATATAGAATAAAGATTTATAAATAATTAATTATAATATTAAATAAATACACTCTAAAATTTTTCTAAAAAATATAATGGCGTGAAAATAAATTAATCACATTACTAGTTTTTATCAAAAGTTGTTTAAATTTTTTTTTATCATTTTTCAAATAAATTTTTTAAAATAAAACTAGTTATCTCATTAATTTATTTTCACGTTATTATGTTTTTTTTAAAAAATTTAGAATGTACTTATTCAATATTAAAATTAATTATTTTTAAATTTTTATCATATATTCTAATAATATAATTAAATTTTATAAATAATTACAACTATCGTTATATAAACTTATAAATAAAAAATAAATGAAAAAATCAAATTATATGTATATATATACATAAATGTTTTGTAAGTAAATGTAAAATACAAAATTAAAAAAAGGGCAAAGATAAAAGAATGACAAAAAAAAAAAAGAAAAAAAAAAGTGTGGAGAGAGAGATATATATAACAGAGTTAAGAGAATGGGCACATTAAATTTTTTTTTAACGTTAGGGATATATTTACAAGTAGAAAAATATTAAATATTAATATGTAATTTTAATTAAATATTAAGAATATATTTAAACTTTATCCCTTTATTATATTTGAAATTCTGACATGAGAAATACAAAGAAAAAGAAAGTAGAAATCCTCTGTTTTTAGAATTCTAAAAAAACAAAAAAAATTTGCAAGATTTGTTAACAAAACCCATCAAATTATTGCATTTTTAATTCCAATTTATAGCTTATATAAACAATTCTTGCTTTCCTTGATTCTTGAAAATTGAAATTGGAAAAAAAACCCAGATGTCAAATCAGCTAGAGAATTTAGTTCAATCAATAAAATCAAAGGTTAGAGTTGAGATCTGTAGCAGAAAAGCAAAACAGCTTATTGATAAGACTATGAAAGTTACTAAAAGTGGCGTTAGATTAGAGTGAGAGATAGAACGAGAGAGGAGAGAGGAGACAGAAGAAATTTTTTTAATTATTATGGAGAGGGAAAGAATAAAATAAAATTATATTTAATTTTTTTTATTGAAAAGATTAAATATGATGAGCCAATAAAAGATAAGAGTGATAATTTATGAGTGAGTTATATTAACCTATATTCATAACATGATAAGGATTAATATGAATATAATATGATTAGTTTATCGTGTCAAAAATTTCAATACGAATACGATCAACTTAATTAATGGGTAATACGACATGACACAATAAAAATAAACATGTTTAAAATTTTAAATTAATTAATTTTTTTATTATAATATTTAAAAATTATCAAATTTATTAAATTAACCCTACTAATTTATATTATTACATAAAATATAATTATATATAAATTTATAAAAAAGATTAAAAGTAATATTTATATAATCATATTTTAAATATTATAAAATATATTAAGTTAAATGTGTTAATGGATTAAACATATCGTTTTCGAGTTAAAGTCAATTTGCGACACGACATAATTATTTTTATGTTATAATCAAATTGACATAAAATTGATATGAATAGGATAATACTTAACCCAAATTTGCTAATTTCTCATGTTGCGAATGATATTGCCACCTTTAATAAATATGAGAATGTTTAAAGCGGGTATTACTATCATTTTCCTAAATAAAATAATTCTATCTCTTTCTCTTTCATGATTTTGTGCTGCTGACATAAGAGAGACGTGCACGTAAATCTAAGCACATTGTAAAAATGGTATTTTTTAAAATTTAAATCATATTTTTGCAAAAATAAAAATAAAAATTTGAGACCGTTATTTTGTTTTGTGTTTTTTTTTTTTAATTATTTGTGTAAAAATCCCTATTTTATATTAAGGCTTTTCATAAATGGAATGAAATCCATTAAAAAGGGCCTGAAGACCATGAATGAACAATACAGTGCTTCACTTCGAGATTGGGGCAACCGATCCAATATGAGTCGGATTTTGGCTTATTTATTGTAGTTATGTACCATTCTAGTCTTATTTTTGAGGTGACCTAATTTAGGCAGACAATTTTTTTTTCTGTATTTTTTTATGACTAAAGACTCCATTGCATTCACAAAATAATATAAAGACAAAAATTAAATACATATTCCATAGACGAGAAAATTACTATTTATTTCTCATATGTTCAGAAAATATCAATCTACATAATATAGTAAATTATTGTACATTTACTATCATTTGCTTTATCTGGGTTAGAGTAATAGAGTTTGATTTTTAGGTGGATTTTCAATAAATAATTTTTAAATGTATTGCGTGAGATGTGTTCTTTGAACCACCAAAAGAGGATTTTATTATATATACATATCAGAATATACAAATCTGAGAATGGAAAAAGGTTTAGCAAAAGTTAATTTTGTTTTGTAATTTTTAAATCCTAAGAAATGTGTTTTGTAGGCGAATCTTTGCGGAGGATATAGAGGGGTTACAGTGCCTCTAAAATTTGAAAATTTTAATAAATATTACATATATTTAAATTTTTTTTAAAAAATTTGGTTATATTTTCAATATTTAGTCCTCAAAATTGAAAATATTTGTTTTAGTACATTGAGATGCTTTTGATTTAGTCCCTTTAAAAATAAAGTTTAAGCTCTACCAACTGGTATTATGCTCTAATCTTTTGTCAAAGATTGAACCGCAGTCAATTTTCCTTCATTAACTTAAGAATTGGTTAAAACAAAGTATATATTTCAGTTTATTGAAAAATTAAATTATCTCATGTTTTACAAGCAATCACCCTCCATAGATTTTGTGCACTCATGCAAGAAAAATAAATAAAGAAAAGAGTAGGTGAACTCACAGCCAAATGAAGCCAAAAAAAAAAAAAAAACCTCTGAATGCCCAAAAATATTGTCTGCAATACCGTTGTAAGTTGTAACAATATAGCAAGGTAGTTGCAGTAGGTTTGAATGACTTAACAGTTGGTTCATCCAACAATCCTGACCTCCCTCTGTCTCAGATAAAACCTTCCTATACACATATGTTTAAATTCAAAGCTCAAAATCTTTCTCAAAGACATAATTAACTTGAAAGGCCTAACAAAATTAAACAAAAACTTTTTATTTTTTTTTGAATCAAACATGAAGTTTGTTCCTTCTTCAATAACAATACTAATTGTGGCCATATTAGCAGGGTTTGCAATTGATGGTTGCCAAAGCAAGATTGTGCAATTTATTTTTGGAGATTCACTTTCAGATGTTGGAAACAATAGAAACCTCCCCAGAAGTCTTGCTCAGGCTAGCTTGCCTTGGTATGGTATAGATTTTGGCAATGGTCTGCCTAATGGGAGGTTCACTAATGGCCGCACTGTTGCTGATATTATAGGTAATTAATCTCAAAATTTTTTGCAAATTAATTTAATACTAATTACTTTTCTATTCTATTTATTAATTATGATTTTCTCTTGTTTATGTAGGTGACAACACTGGTCTGCCAAGGCCCCCTGCTTTTCTTGATTCATCTTTAACTGAAGATGTTATATTAGAAAATGGTGTTAATTATGCCTCTGGTGGTGGTGGGATTTTGAATGAAACTGGTGGCTATTTTGTGAGTTGTGAATTTCCTTCTATTAATTAGGCTTCGACAAGAGATTATAACTTGTAATCCCATAATCCTACAATTCTTGAGACAACTGAATCTCCATTACTAAGTCAAAATTTATTTATTATTACCACTGGAATTAACATGTTCATAAAAATTGTTGCAGATTCAAAGATTTTCTCTCAACAAGCAAATTGAGTTATTTGAAGGGACACAACAATTGATTATAAGCAAAATTGGTCAAGAAGAGGCAAACAAGTTTTTCCAAGAAGCTAGATATGTGGTTGCTTTAGGAAGCAATGATTTCATTAACAATTACTTAATGCCAGTTTATAGTGACTCATGGAAGTACAATGATCAAACTTTCATTGATTATT
Organism: Vernicia montana; assembly: GCA_949750685.1. Lineage (NCBI taxonomy): Eukaryota > Viridiplantae > Streptophyta > Magnoliopsida > Malpighiales > Euphorbiaceae > Vernicia > Vernicia montana. The sequence continues at coordinate 12,738 of CATKHJ010499082.1, forward strand.
TAATGGAAACACTTGATGGACAACTCAAGGCAAGTTAAATTGATTAACTAAAATAATCTTTTGAATTTAATTAAGCAAATACAAGGTTAATTTCAAATGAGTGTGTTTTTTTTTTTATACAGGCATTGCATAGCTTAGGTGCAAGGCAGCTTATGGTATTTGGGTTAGGACCAATGGGCTGTATTCCACTCCAAAGAGTCTTAAGTACATCTGGGAATTGTCAAGACAGAACTAACAAATTAGCTATTAGCTTTAATCAAGCTACAAGCAAGTTAATTAATAATTTAACCACTAAGCTTGCTAATGCAAGCTTCAAATTTGGAGATGCTTATGATGTTGTTAATGATGTAATCAGCAACCCCACTAAACATGGTAATCAAATTTGCTCCTTTCTTTCTTTAATTACCTTTCTTTAAGTAGTTGAATTGATGTAACTGTTGAGCAAATCCCAGTTGATAAATCTGAATGCATTTTCTTGTTGTTGATTAATTTGTAGGATTCAACAATTCAGATTCGCCATGTTGCTCGTTTGGAAGAATAAGACCAGCTCTGACATGTGTTCCTGCATCAACATTGTGCCAGGATAGAAGCAAGTATGTGTTTTGGGATGAGTACCATCCATCAGATAGTGCAAATGAATTGATTGCAAATGAGCTCATTAAGAAATTTGGATTTTTACGTGTTAATGATACAAATGGTCCATCTCCTGCACCAGCTGTTGCCCCATCCCCAGAGGGATAGCAAATTTATCAAATATTTGTTTAGCAACAACAAGTTTAATTTCGTTTTTAATTTAATTTCAGTGATTCTCTCTATAAATATTAATGCTTTCAATAACTTACTTTTATATTTTGTTAAACAATTGTTGCTTTTTGTAAAATGAAGAAGGATGAGGTACATCCACATATTAGCTTTTCACAATTATTTGTAAAAAGCTAACAATAATTTTATTTGTATATCTTTAACATTAATTAAGATTAATTGAAAGAATAATTTTTATAATAATCTAATAGTTAACAAATAACAATTCAAATTATAACTCAAAAGTTAACTGCAAAATCAAACAAATTCTTAATTAATCCTTTTTAAGTATGAAAAAATTCTAAAATTTCAACACCAACATCTCCCTTTGGAGATTACAAGAATTGTTATTGTAATTGATTATTTAAGTGGGTTGTTAGAGATGAATAAAGAGAGTTATTGTAATTAAGCAGCTTCTCTTATTCTATAATACAAAATTTTAATCAGCCTTCTAATTATAGTTTAATGGTACACGCATTTAAATGTTTTTAAGTTTAATATAGTGATTTTTCCTTAAACATATTTACATTATCACATCTTTACTTGAAGTTGAACTAAGTCCTCTCTGCATTATTTAATTTGCAGACAACATTTCCATTTGTTTCAATGTTCATGGACTAATTGTGCACCTTTGCCTTTAGTCTCCATAATTTTATGACATTGAAGGTCCACAATGCTCTAAAATGTTATATTTTAACCCTAATAGATACGCTTAAATCTTTAATAATATTATTATGTGTCTCTAATGTAATTAATATTCATAATTATTCTTAGGTGTCCATTTGTACAAAAATGGCAACATCTAGAAAAGGACCTTGAATGTGGCTACCAACTCACAAATCCACCTTCTCCACTTGAACACTAACTAAACACATGTAAAATTAAATTGCACTTTGAGATATTTGCAATGCCTTTCTTTTCTAGTGTGGTTTACCTAACCATAACATGTTTCTGTGTAAATAATTATTGTAGAGATAAAATTATAACAAAAATTTGGTTGTTTAACACCAAATTGTGGAAAAGCTAACTTCAAATTTTTATTATTTTTTCTTCGCCTTTTCCCCTCCTAAATTAGGGTAAAGTAGTCACATTTCAAGGGTTATGGTTCAAGAATTATGATATGATACTTCAATTCCAAATTTGGATTTTCATCACGCAAAAGACCACTTATATGCATGGTGTTTTTATTTTTATTTTTCTTATTTATTTGATAATAATTAAGAAAGTCTTAAGAGTTTTTTGATTGTGTAAAGAATGTAAAGATAAATATTTATAATCGACTTCCTGTGGAAAAACAACTTAAATTTTCTATTCTTCTTCTTTGTCTTTTTGCCCCAAAACAAAGGATAAAGGTACATAACAAAACTGCCCCTTTTCAAGGGTTAAGATTCAATTGAGAATTATGATAGTCCTGTCCTAATTACATTTTCATCACACAAAAACACCACTCAAGTATGGTGCCTTTTTTTTTTTTTTTTTGAATAACACCCTTAGGAATTATAATTGAAGTTGAAAACTTGTCTTCAATCTCATGGTGGAAAATCAGAGCATTCGAAAATTGGGTCACTACGAATTATAGCTATTATTATGGATTATATAGACCGTATGTGAAAAAAAAAAATCAGATCAAATCCAATTGAAATTTGTGAATTTTCAGTCAAATCGTGTCGTGTGTATATATATATATATATATTTTGTCATAAAAAAATTAAAAAATTAATAATTAATAAAATTAAAAATTAAATGTTAAACAATATAAGTGTTAAGTTTTTTTTTATTACAAAAGTATTTAAAAATTTAATTAATTATTATATTTAATGTAAATTTTAATTTATTATTTTATGTGATTTTTAATTTAATTGAAATTTTGATAAGTATTATCAAATAATTTAAAATAAATTAAATATTAAAATTTTTAATTTTAAATACTGAATTGTGTTATTAAACGCTATCTAATTAAAAGTGTTATATTTTTATTAATTTATTTTAAGTCAAATATGTCAAATTATAGGTCAAATAAAAATGAAATGAAATCAATAAATGGTGCAAATTAACTTTCAATAGTTTTAAGTTATTTTGAATTTCATAAAAATTTAGAAGGATTATGATTCGTATTGGAGTGAATAGATTCAAATTGCTCAAAATGTATAATCTTCATAATTTCTATCTTAGAAATGCTGACATATAGCTTTGTCAAATAAGGATTTTGGTGCCTGATAAGGGACAAAATATACCGAACTGGGTGGTAAAGTAAGTTGGGTTCGACCCAATATAATATATTTACAAAGCCTATTGACTAAAGTCAAATAAAGAGTCATCTAGTTCGTATCCAAGTAGGAAAAGGATCAAAACGATGGAGCAAGCCAATTTATATCCGAACTGGTCAAGAAAATCCATACTCAACTCTTGTAAAAATCTATCTCCTATAAATACCTCAAAATTAAACCAACAAAAGGTACATGCATACTTACTAATACAAACACAAGCAATATTCAAACACTCTCCTAAATAGAGCTAATTCACTAACTTGACCGTCGGAGTGGTTTTGTTAGGCACCCCGCTTAGCCCACTTGACTATTTGTTTCTTCTTACAGGTTGCATCTGTTCAAGATCGAACTTAAGCAAAGGTGAACTATTTTGAATGATTCCACTTCGGTTGGAATTAGTTTCATCATGATATATACTCTCAGTATAAGTAAGACTTAATAAGTTAAAAATCTTGTTGAATTTAAATTAATTATAACATATAAATAGCATGGAAATAAGGGAGTAGCTATTTTGGGACAAATCTACTAATTATGTATGTTACATTTTAATTATAAGGTAAATTACTATTTAGTCCCTTGATTTTGACTAAATTCATAATAAAATTATTTTATTTTGAGAAACTAACGAATTAGTCCCTATATTTGCATTTTGTCCGACTTTTAGATCCTTCCATCCATTTTTTTTTATAAATTCCGTTAAAAAAATTAAAAATAAAATTAATTACAAAAAGAAAATAAATTTAAAAACTAAAATACCCTTCCCTCCAACAGACCCATCATTTTCACTCAATCTCACCCACTCACAGACCCACATAGACAATCTTTCAGTCACTCTTTCTCTGTCACGTGACTTGTTCCTTATAAGTCACCGGTGTTGCCACTTGTGGGATCATCCAAAAAATAGCTGGTACCATCATTCCTCCTGGGCTACCCACAACCTAAACGGGTACTAATCCTTGAGGGTACCACCAATGGAAACAGCGATGACGGGAACAGTTTCAGATTCGATGGCTTCAATAATAGTTTATTCGGCGTGCTCAAGGAGCCACCTAACGATTTCACCGTCTGATTTGTGGCCTAGTTATCGGGTCAATTGAAAAATTCTGGTTGCACAAGTAGTGGGTATTTGGATCCTACAACCATGACCCTCGACTTTGGTGTGTCGATCCTTGGTGGATGAATGTCTACTGATGGTAACCGGAATAGGCATAGGAATTGACATTAGCATCTACATGCCATCGAAACTGATAACTCTATTTTCTTAAAATTATTTTACCTGTTTAAACTCAAATTTTGGTTCAGTTCTTGAAAATTTAATAATATTATTACTTATTTTGAAAAATAAATAATTCTAACAATTTATAAATAAATTATAAAATATTTTTAGTATTTTATTTTATTTTGCAGA
>CATKHJ010499182.1:0-11787 GCA_949750685.1 Vernicia montana
TGCATCGATGGTGACTTTACGGGGAGTGCGGGTCAACTGAGATTTTCTGAGGGCTTGCTTTAGGTTTTGGGACCTGGTGGCCCATGTTTTCTGTTTTGGTGCTGCTATGGAGGAGCTATGCCCTACTTTCAAAGAGTTCAACACCATTCTCGATTGCAATTCGAAGGTAGTCTTGGTGGTACCAGAGTTCAGAGTTGGGCATTTTAGGACTTTTCAGGAGTTTCTGGACTTGCCCCCAAGATGTTGCTAGCTGGATGGTCGTTGATGGTCCGGTGAATCTAACCGCTATGATCGAGGAGTTTCAGGACCCTGGTGACTCTAGAGACTTGAGGAGATAGAGGCTTAGGATGAGGGCTCTAGTTTTCTATCTGATAGATGGGTGTCTATTTTTTAGTTCTGCTAGTTGGGGTGATGCTGGAGTAGTGGGCTTGACACTTTAGAGGGGTAGAGCCGTATTGTGGCTAAGGCTGTTTTAGCTTAAGGTTGTTTGGCCATTTGAGAGAGAGTGCCGGGCTATTCTGCTGAGGGAGATTGAAGATGACACTACAGAGGAAGGGGATACTGTTATAAGAGAGACAGAGAGGGTGACTCGACCTTTGGAGGAGATGGGGCTCAGCACTACAGGCTGCATTGGTGACTCAGACTGCAGTGGCGGTGACAGAGGAGACTATGACTGCAGTAAGGAGACAGGGTGACATTACAATGGTGGTTCAGAGGAGGGTTATTACGACCAGTGCAAGGAGGAGGACTGTTGTTTCTAAGGTTGGAGGGTGGATTTCAACTGCAGCTGCAGGGACTGGTTCCTATGCGACTACTATACAGATGAGGATTTCTATGAGTAGTTTTGGAGCTGCTGACAATTCGGGGTAGGCTTTCTAATATGACTGTGGGAAGTAGTTATGGCTCTGTTAGTACTTCTACTACTGCAGCGAATGAAGCTATAGGGACTAAGAGGAGGAGTGTGACCATTGAGGAGATTGTGGTGGACTCTGATTCTGACGAGAGCATGAAAGATGTGCACCCTAGGGGAAGGAGGAGGATTGGCTAGTCTATGACTTCAAACATGATGATGGCACTTGTTTTTGTCTTGTAGTTGCTTAGGATTTGTTGTGAGTTTCCTGTGTTCGCACATGCCTACAGGCTGATATGACTACACGATACGGGATAAGTTCTATAGATGATATTTAGAACGACTATCCTTTTATCATGTTGATGGGTTGTATTCTGTAAAATCTGATTCTCATTACATAAGACATCTTTTATTTTTACTCTAATTTCTGCCCGAGTTCCCCTCTCGGGTTTTCAACTAGATGAGCTTGCTCTAATTTCTGCCTAAACTGTCCTTTCGGGTTTTCAACTTAGCAAGCATTTTCTTTTTATTATTATTATTATTATTTGTTTTGGCAAAAAAATCAAGTGAGTGACACATTTAGGCACAGAGAAAATGAGAATGAGATGCTTTATCATGTGAACAAAAATGTCTTCTACTATGATTTGGACCGTACCCGAGTCGGGCTGCCTACGTATCCCTTACATCATTTTTCTATCATTTTCTTTTAGGGAGAATCAGGTCCATGTAGTTCTGATTATAGATGCATTTGAAGATAGAGAAACTAATTTGCAGACAATACTTTCAGATCTTTAGTTGGTCTATATTGTAAGGATCGGGGAATTCGTTCCCGTCCACTTCCACGAGGATGACGCCTTCGTCGGATAGAATCTTCTTGAGTACGTATGGTCCAAGCCATTTTGGTCTAAACTTTGGGTCATGCATAGGAGCTCGGATCACTTTTAGGATAAGATTCCCTTCTTGTAACCCTCTGTTCTTTCACCTTTTGTTGAAATGTCTGGCTAGCTTCTGTTGGTAACCTTGAATTTTGTACAAAGCATCCATTATCTTTTCGTCGATGGCATTCAGCTGCTCATGATACTCTCTGATTCATTCTTCTTTCATTCTCTACAGCTATTGCTTGACAGACTTCATGTGTGTGTGGGTCAGGATCTTGTGAACCACAATAGTCCATAAGCCCTTCGATAAATGCCTACTTGTCATGATATGTAGATACAATGTATGTGATTTTTGGTTTTTCCTCTGTGCCATATTTAATTAATTCTTTTGCCTTTTTCATTTTTATTTTTTTCATTCATTTTCTTTTTCAGATGTCCTATTCAATGATGAATCAGAAGAAGTAGAGCAAAACAAAAGGTTCAAACTTTTCATTGCTGAAAAAAATCCCATTATCATGGGTTACAATGAAGGATAGGCCTAGAAGGTGAAATATAGATTCAGAAAGGAAGACTCGACATATTCAAACTCAAAGAAAAATTGAACAAAAACATACTCAAAAGACTCGGATGGACTCAGGGGACTCGACTCAAACTCAGACACGGATTGAGACGACTCAAAGGACTCAGACATGGACTGAGAGGACTCGAGTACAGTAGGGCTGGCACCCTTCTTCAAGTGTCAATTATTGGGTGGAGCTTGGGATGGTTGGATAAGCTCAGTGGTTCGAAAAAGGATTGGTGGCAATATTAGGCTTTGGCTTGGGGGCAATGATGTCTCCATTGTCGATGAGGTCCTGAATTTTATGTCTTAGAGCCTTACATGCATCGGTCTTGTGCCTCGCTTCTCGGTGATAATCACAATGCTCGTTCGCATTGTAGCCCTTAGGCAAGAGATTTGGAGGAGCTCGTGGTTCAAGGGGCCTAATTAGATGAGCCTCCAGGGCTTTTTTGTAAACAGTGCTGAGGGGCATGCCTAGCTCGGAGAAAGTCCTCCTTAATTCTAATCTCATTGGCTGATAAGAGACAACATTTATGTCCCCTCCTCTTTGGGTGGTGGTGTTGTAATTGTTGTTCTTGTGATACCTCGAACTAGAGGATTCATCTTTGATTCGTCCTAATTGGATCAAATCCTCGATCTTGGTGGTGGTAGAAATGAGAGCCCTGAAGTCTGCGAGATACTGAGTTTGCAAATGGACTTGATACTTAGGGAGGAGATTTTTGACGAAAATATCGATCTGCTTTTCTTCCGATGGGTGGTTCACCATTTGGGCTACTTTGGACCTCCACCTCATAAGGAATGCGGTGAAGGAATCTTATGATCTTTGCTTGGTTGTTTCTAGATCTCGACGGGTGACATCCACCTCGATATTGTAGTGGTATTGCTTGAAAAATGTGTTGCATATGTCATCCCAACTTTTCTTGTGGTTTTGGTTAAGATCTAGTAACCATTTTACAGCAGCTCCGGTCAGGGATTGTTGGAATAACTGAGTAAGGAGCTTATCATCCACCCCAAATGGCCTCATAACGCCCACATACATTTTTAGGTGAGTCTTGGGGCATGTGGTGCCGTTGAACTTATTCATGACCGACATTTTGAACTTAGGTGGAACCCTCGCATTTGGGAAGAGAGCAAAATAGTCGACATCTATCATGTCTTCATGTTTCTTGATCTTTTTGAGTGTCCTCTCTATAGCCTCAAATTTTTCCATTAACTTCTTAACTTTGGGAAAGCTAGAGAAGTCCCCACCTTAAAAAAGATTCATGGTGGGGGATGGAACAATGGCATTTAAGTCTAGAGGAGGAGAAGTAGGAGTATCAGGAGCCTTCCTCTTATCAGTCAGATCGATAATGGGAGGAGGAGTGAAAGTAGGGGCACATCTTGTACCGGCCTGAGTGGAAGTGGGCTCGGTACGAGGAGGAGCAGTGGTGGTATTGGTCATCTCCCTAACCTAGTTAAGGATGGACTGATGCTGGGTATTGAGGGCGTTTGTGAAGTTGGCGGATTGGGTGGTGAGAGCATTGGCGAAGGAGTCAGCTTCTGTTTTAAGAGTAGCGATGAGTGTATTTTGGAAAGCTTCCTCTTGTTTCTTTAGGAGGCTGGCGAAAAAAGTGTTCATGGCATTCCGATCAAAGGTGTTGGCCATTGGTACCTTCAAGAGAAAGGAAAAAAAAGGGTAAGAATTTACACTAAAAAAGGACAGACAGATGCAATGGTACATCGGGAAAAGGATCCCTTCACCGGGTTTATTGGTTAGGTAATTTTTGGATGACGGACCACCAGTTTTGGCTTACAGAAAAAGACTCTATTCTCGAGTTTCTTATGCATGTATGCATGTTAATATCATGATGCATGTCAAAAAGAGTTTTATGGATTATGCACAATAAATCTTGATTATTATGGTACATAGGACCTAAAGTCCAAGGCTAAGGCGATTATATGCACAAGGGTGAAAGGGTAGCTTGGTTTAAGGGTCCCCGTCCCACTAGAGCATTGATATACCTAACCACATGTGAGTTAAAGAGACTCGCGTGGGTCTAACAGTACGGATTGCTCGTTACACCACCGAAATGATTGAGGATTCATTGCAGGGTGGAATGCTTTCGCTATCTCCCAACATACTTAAAGAGAGTTGTTGAGCCAATGCTACTCACCATCCAAAAGTTTTCCTAGATCTAGGGTTAGGCAAGGAGCCATTATTATACAAAGTGATGCATGAAAGTCAAATTAAACTTAAGTGCCAAATAGAGATTATTTTTGAAAAAATCCTAACCAAATAGTAATCCTCTTATTTTGCTTTTCCTTTAATTAAAAAAGGGTGGCAACTAGTCCCCAGTGGAGTGGCCAACTGTGAGGACTCGCCCGAACGCCCCTTCCCTCGCTTGGGAAAATGCCTTACGGAAAGGCTAAGCGATTTTTAAGGGAAGTTAGGTACGAGTTTCAGTGCTCATGATTGGAAGCGGCTATTGCCTCGAAAAATTGATTTAATTTCTGAAAAGGATTTGAAAGTTGCCACCCTAATTTATTTAAATGGAAAAATTAAGGAAAAACCCAATTTGACTCCAATTTATTAATCTTCGATTAATTTACCCAAGGATAAAAGTCACTAGTTCTTAAACCAGGTTGAGCTCAGGGACTAGGTTTTTAGTTTTAAAATAATCTCAATTTGGCTCTTTAGTTTAATTTGACTTTGAAAATTGATTTCATGAATGACAAGTATTAATGACGATTTATAATGTATGATCATGGCATATTTATGAAATATATGGAAAAATAAAGGACAAGTATTTAAACATCCACAACTTAAGGAGAGTGTTCTCTCAATTCCTTATGGATTCTAGGAAAACTACAAATCACTCCTTAACTCCAAAAATAATTAACTAATATTATTAATTAAAATTTACAATGTACAATGGAAAAAAAAAGGGGGAGGGGATTGATTGGGATTTAGATTTGAAACTTGGATTTAGATTCCAAGCTTGCCTACGTACCCCATTGAATGGGGATCAAAACCCATGTAGTTCATTCCACTATAAGGTGGAGGGGATTAAAGATCAGTCAGATTTAATTGGGTTGATTTGGTTTGGGGTTTAAGTGATGGTAAGAGATTATACCTTCTTTGTCGGTTTGTGTGGTGGGAGAATGGTTTTGCCGGATCAGAGTTCTGTTTCATAGAACAAGGTTGGTTTTTTGGAAAAAAAGAAATTAATTTGATGATTTGCTTAATTACCTAATTTTTAATTAATTAAAAAGATTAATTAATTAAAGTGATTAATTAAAATGATTAATTAATTAAATTCAGTGAAAACTAATTGAAAAAATTAATTAATTGTGATTATTCAAAATGAGTGAGAAAATTAATTAGAGAGAGAGAAAAGGGAGTAAGTGGATAGCAATCAACAAATGCTCAAGGTGTGACTTGAAATGGTGAGGGAGTGGGGTGTTTATAGGAGCAGATGGGGGTGAAAAAGACCAAAAAGTGCATAAAAAGTGGATAAAAAGAGGGGCAAAAAGGTCAATTCAGCGAAAAGGGGAGATGCCATGAGACGCGTTTGCGGACGCCCCATCAAGACCACGCGCATCCATAAGGTCACCTCGTGGAGTCCTCCAGAACACCTAGCGGACATGCCGTCAGGACCACGCGCGTTCGCGAGGTCAACTCGCGGAGTCCTCCAGAACACCTAGCGGACGCGCGTCCGCCAGGCCTTCTAGCGAACTTGTCAATACGGGATTGACACGTCAGCCCCGTACTGACACGAGTCAGTATGACATGTGTCAGGCACATCAGAGTGCGGACGTGTGGCGTCCGCGAGACGTCTGACGCTCCTCGTGGCGTCCTCGAGACAACCTCGCGGACTCACGGGCATAGTTCGCGGTCGTCCGTGAGCTATCTTGGGCTCCGGGCCTTTTTGCTTTCTGGTTCTGTTTTTAGGGCTTTTGGGTCAGTTTTTGAGAATTTTGGGTCAATTTTCAGGGGTTTCTGAAGTCTAAAAAATTACCGGTTAGTGGCGGTGGATCCGAAATTAATTATCGGACATTTTGGCAGTCAGTTTTGAGAAAAATTCAGTAAATTTTGGAAAAATGCTGTCTGGTACAGAAAGTTCGGTCAGAGTCTGAAAAGTGAAATCAGTTTGTGTCGAAAGAAATAAATCGTTTACCTTTCAGGGGCGCTGCCCCCTTGACCCCCGCTAACCGGCTAGCGGGATCGCCGTACCGGCTCTGTGTAGCGCACGAAATTTAGCAGGTGTCAAGTTGCAACAGTATCTTAAGGGTGCAAAATTGAGAGTTCACATGTTCAGGTTTCAAAGTTTTCACAAGTAGACCTGGGTGGTTGCCATCTTTAGACACATACAATAAAAAGGGACAACGTGGGTCAGTAATGCATTTTGCTCTAATCCTAGTTGGCTCATTTGGTTTCAAGACTAACTGTACCCCTCTAGCCATTGCATATCTTGCAATGGCACCTCTTGCCTCTTTTACATTGGCAAATGACATGCCAAGTATGAAAAAAGGCCTCCCATCATTTTCATCATATACAACTCTTTCCCTAGGCACTTCAGTATATTCTCTATTACTATCATAATCATGACTATCTTCACTTTCTTCCTCACTGCCTTCATAATTACTATCTTCACTATCATCACTACATTCACTACTCTCTGACTCAAAAACCCTTGTATTGTTCTGTGCTTCTACCCCTATTGCATCTATAAAATCTACCCCTGCTGCATTTGTACCATCTACAACCTTTGGTGCAGCTGCACCTAGCCCAACACCCCTATTATTATAGGTGCATTGTGCACCTATATTGCATTCATTAACTGACTCATCAACTAATGGTTCATTAGGTTCATTCCTACCAAAATCACCTATATTTCCTTCTACTAATGGAGATGCTTTTGTAAATAACAAATTAGGCTAAAATACAGGCACATCTACATCATGGGTTGCAAATATATCAATCTCCTTCACCCAACTATTATCTGTAATTTTTTTTAATTATCCTCCTTATTAAACTATCATTCTCAACTAATATAATACCATCATTTAATTGTTTTTCAGGTTTTAACACACATACTGAAGACACATTCCTAAACCCTAATGTTGTCACAAATCTCTGTCTAATATCATCAACAAACAGGTAATCAGGGTCAAAGTTAGGTACTGTATCAATACTACCATTTATATACTTCAATTCTGGATCATACACCCAATCAATAATTGAAATTATATCAATAGTATCAAAGGACATTCTTTAAATATACAGAAACACGAGAAAAAAAATAAAACACAAAACAAAATATTTGTTAGTTTCTGCCAACATAAAATTAAACAGTAATAAAACACATACTAGGAAAACAATCTGTACTTCAAACATACAACACAAACTATCAAACTATGTGCACAATTTGAAATTTATAAATAAAACCCCCAATTTTAATTTAATTAATCAAACACTAATTTAACCCTAATATGTAAACCCCCAATTTTAATTCAATTGGAAAAACCCTAATTTAGCCCACCTCCAATTTTGATTTAATTGGTAAAACCATAATTGAGCCTTAATATGTACATACCAAATTTTAATTTAATTTTTAAAACCCTAATTTAGCCCTGAGCTATCAACCCCCAATTTTAATTTAAAACCTGAAACCCTAATTTTCCAATTTAGCATTCAACAATAAACCCCAATTTTGAAATTACCTAATAAAACCTAATTTATTTTGCCCAAAGTTGAATAACCCGATCCCCAATAACCCCAAATGTTCTTTCAAAGTCAACCCGCATTATTTTCATGCTTCCATTATATTCCAATAAATTATTGTCATCGATTAAAAGTCTCAAAATTTTTTATTCCAACAGTATAGCAAGTGGACCACAAAGAATATAAAGAAGACAAAAGAAGACAGATGAAGACAGACATAAAAGTCGAGTTCTACCCCACATGCATCAACAAACCCACTTGCATCAATAATAACAAACAACAATAAATTAATTGTGTACCTATCATATAAAGAAGAGCAATAAAAATGTTCTAATCTATATTAAAAAAAGACTGAGAAAGCGAAAGTAAGAGTGAATTTTTCAGACATAGATTAGCGAGGGAAAAGGACAAAGGAGAGATAATTTTTACCAGAGTAAAAGGAGAGAGAAAATATTAGGGATTCTAATTTAGGGTTAATTGAGATAAGCTGTTTTGGGAGGAAATAACCCGCCATCTGCCCCTCCATCCTCCACGTAGGACTAACAGTAGACCCCACCAAACGGTCAATTGAATAAATTAATGGGGACGTTAAGTGAAGGGGTGCGATGTTAGATTTTGAAAAAGTCAGGGATAAATATGCGACTCGAAAAATAAAAGGTGTCGATCTGCCCTTTTTGCCATATTATAAGAGTATATTTGATCCTTATCCAAATGAATATCTATTACAATATAAATTAATATATTTTTCTTTAACATAGACAGATCACAACATTTTAATTAGTAATTCTTTTTCTCGCGAGTTAAGGAGAAATAATAATTTAAATAGTTTATATTGTGTTTTTCCAGTAACAATTGGCTCTATATAAGCACTACTTATATATAAATTAAAATCTCATTTAAAAGAGTTGTAATATCTTAATTTATCTAATCAATTTTTATGCAAATTCTATATTTATTATTTTCAAATATTATGTACATGTCATGAATAAATAGACACGTGTTATCTTATGAATATTTCTATATAGAATATTATCCAATGTTAGAAAAATGACACAAATCATAAGTTATTTAAATTAAAATTTTCATTTTTTTAGAAAAATACTAATAAATATGAGTGAGATTGATGGTTCTTAAAATATAGCTATGTCATATCTTTCATTTTATTTATATTTTAGCTACAAATATATTCGCGGTTCGATTTAGTGCAGTTTTAATAGGATATTTAATTCAATCCACAGGTTATGGGTTGAGAATTTATCAATATAATCCAACCCACAAAAAAAAAAAAAAACCAACCCAATCCAATTCATAAATGCGGATTGGATTGGATTGGATCGGATTGTAAAAATTTATTTTATATACTATTCACTTTTTAATTAACAAATATTTCTATTAATATTAAAAAAATAAAAACATAGTAATAAATTAAACAACTTACTTTTAAATTCTCATAAAATAATTTATATATCAAACATATTAAATGAAGAAATCAATCTGTAAACAAGTCCCAATAATACAAAAAAAAAAAAAAAATTCCAAAACTGTCACATCCCACTTTTGGGATGGACGGTCCCAAGGCATGGGTAGGCCTAAAGCCACCGAAAACTCGTAGAACCCAACTAATTTTAGATTGTCACTGTAGCTCCGGCAGTATGCCGGCATTACAATTACCATTCCCAAGATCAAATCTGCAAGGAACAATTCACTCCCAATATTACCACTTTATATTCTTAACTTCATTTAAGGCACTAGTACTCACCCAATCACTATTACACACTCCTAGTTTGAATTTATTATATTCAGTTCAGCCATTTATATTCATATATCATATCACACTTATATTAGATTATGTACCATGGAGACACTAGATAATACCACTATACATCATCATATACAGTCACATTTACATATATTCATTATACGCTTCTAGATTATATTTACATAACCAGTGTAAAATATATGTCAACAGCAAGTGAAGTAGGATACTTACGCTGCAGATCCACTAACCTGAAAAAAAAAATAAGGGAAAATGGGTGAGACTTAAATCTCAATGAATATATAATAAATAACCAGGCACAACAATTTGGATGCATGAATATAATCATTGGCTCAATGGATTATCACAATAAACAATTAACGAATTTTCAGTTCAATACAATTGAGAGTTTAGCAGAAATTATTACAAATTTAATGTAAATTTTATTCACATTCCCAATATAGTACTGCAAAACCACAGATTTCCAATGACAAATTGTAACACAAGGTTAGCTAGACCTTGTGGCTAGGTATTCAAATACCTCCTAGCAAGGTATAAGTCACTGTGCATAGAGTTCGGTGATCCCCACACCGAAGAAAGGGAACTTATGCTTTTTGTCTTAAGTTAGGGTTCAAATCAAATAGAACATTTTCACATATAGAGAATCAATTAGGGTTCGAAGTAACAAAGGTAATTTATTAATTTCAAGGTCACATAATCAAATACAATTCACATATTCAAAATGAAATGGGTATGTGCCGGAAAATTTAATATATACTCACCTTTCTAGTTAAGCTCCAAAATACTAATACTCTTCCTCAATTCTTTTGTCACCAAATTCACCCTCTTGCAATTCCCCTTCACTTTCTACAAATTACAAAATATTTGCATAAAAGTTATTTCATATAATTACATTTATTTACTTATTAACTTAGAAGATTAATTCATATTTGCAATTTTGATGCTAATCTATACTTTAATTGATTCAATTCCAAATCTTGTCACTCCTAACATATTTTCCCTCTATCACTTTCTAATTTTAATTCTCCAAAATTTATTTTCTAAATTATCCTAGATTCTGAATTCTGGGTTTCACAGGAGTTTAGTACACTCTTTTGGCTATAACTTAAGCTAAAAAACTCCATTTGATATAATTATTTTTTTCAATGAAACTAGACTCATAATGGTACATTTCACTAGTTTTGACCTCAACTTGGTTCTGCCTCCAAGGTCGTCCAACTTAAAGGTTAATATCAGAAATTCTGTCTGTCTAGTTACCCTGTCACAGTTTGGAAATTTTCATATATCTCTAAATATACTTGGATTTTTACTCTGAAATTTTTATATCACCTAGAAGACATATCAAGATTCATTTATTATGTTTTAGTCATCTCCAAATTCCTACCTTAAAATACTCAAAAATAGCCTCATACTTTCTAAAATCTCACGGTACTCTGTAGGATGCAGTTTCCTTTTCCTTCCTATATCTCTAAAAATAACAAGAATTAACTTAAAATTACTTCTAGATAAATAAACTAAAGACATCAAGATACAAGTTTTATGTTTTGAATTTCTTCAAATTCGTACTCCAAGTGATTCAATTTTTCCTCTCAAGTTTCAGGACTTTCCAAACCCTAAATCTATCTCCTTTAGTTTCTTACTTCTTTCACTTAATTCTTTCATTTCTTACTTATTTCCACCAAAACTATCATAGTTAGGTCTTTTTCCCTTATCAATTCCTCTTTTCTCAACTTCAAAATCTCTTTTGTCCAACTCCCAATTCATTAATTATAACCACATAATCAACCATCACAATATCACAATTAACATCATCATACAACACACACATATATATAAAGATGAAAAGAATTGAATTAATTCATGTTCTTACCTTAAAATTTATTTTCTTTACTCTCTTTCTCTCTCTTTCCTTTCTTTTATAAGAAAGTTGATAGAAATGAGAAGATGAAACTTATCTTCTCATCTTACCTATCTATATATTTTTCTTTTTCTTTTATTTAATTCACATGAAATTTTGGC
>CATKHJ010499276.1:0-12945 GCA_949750685.1 Vernicia montana
TTCTTATTTGCATTTCAGCATCTTTCATTATTTGCATTGTCCTTTAAATTCAACTACAATCTTAAATCAAAATCTTTTACTTGTCTTTTTACTTAAATTAGAAGAATAAATAATTTTCATTTGCACTTCCTTGAGAGACGATCTTGGGTGCTTCCAGTGTACTACAATTGCCCCGTTTGCTTGCGAGTGCCTTTTGGATAGTATAGTTTTTGGGCAAACAGTCAACTTGGTCAATGGCGAAGCTATCTTAGAGAAATCTTTAACAAATCTCCTATAATAACCTGCCAAGCCAAGAAAACTATATACTTCTATCACATTTGCAGGTTTAGGCCAACTTGCCACTGCCTCAATCTTCTTAGGATCGACTTTCATTCCATCTTTGCTAATTATATGTCCTAAGAAACAAACATGATCAAGCCAAAATTCACACTTCGATAACTTGGCATACAATTGGTACTCTATCAGAATTTGCAATGTTATTCTCAAATGCTCTTTATGATTTTCTTTGTTCTTAGAATAAATAAGGATATCATCAATAAAGACTATCACAAATTTATCCAAGAATGGCCAAAATACCCGATTCATTAGGTCCATAAATGTCGCTGGAGAATTGGTTTGGCTGAAAGGCAACACCGTGAACTCATAATGGCCATACCTCATCCTAAAAGCAGTTTTACATATATCCTCATTCTTGATTATGAGTTGGTAATAGCCCGATCGAAGATCAATCTTGGAGAAGTAACTTGCTTCTTGCAATTGATCAAACAAATCATCTATCCTCGATAAAGGATATTTGTTCTCGATAGTCACCTTATTCAACTGCTGATAGTCAATGCAAATCGAAATGAACCATCTTTTTTCTTTAGAAATAGGACTGGTGCACCCCAAAATGAACTTCTCAATTTGATAAATCTCTTATCCAATAAGTCTTGCAACTGTACTTTTAGTTCTTTTAATTCTGCAGGTACCATACGATAAGGAGAAATAGATTTGTGTTGTGTGCCTGGAAGGAGTTCAATATTGAATTCAATCTCCTTTACAAGTGACAACTCTAGTAGTTCTTCAAGGAATACATCGGGAAACTCTCTAACTACCGGTATTTGATGAACCTCATTAGAAATTTTCCTGGTGTCCACAATATGTGCAAAGTATTCCTTACACCCCTTTCTTAATAATCTCCTTGCCCCAATAGCGGATATGAGATTAGAAGGAACATCGCTTCTATCTCCTTGGTACACGAATGCATCTTCCTCTTCTCTCTTGAACTCTATCTTCTTCTCGTGACAATCTATATGTGCATGGTGCTTGGAAAGCCAATCCATGTCAAAGATCACATCGAATTCCAATACTTCCAATTCAATCAAATTAGCTAAGAGTTTTCTACCCTGAATTTCTACTATACAAGAGGGGTACATGTGATCCACTTCTATGGTTTTCCTTAAAGGTGTGGAGACTTCTAAAAGAACACTCATAGGTTTTCTACCCTTTCCCAACCTCCTTGCAAAACAAGGCGATACAAAAGAATGTGTGGCACCAGAATCAAATAAAACTCTTGCATGGAGATCTTAAATAACAACAATACTTGTCATAGTAGTATTAGAAGCTTGGGCTTCCTATTAATTCAATGCTAACACTATTCCTTTTACCTTGCCTTTTGTAGCTTGCCCTGAGGCAGATAGTTGGCCTGTTTCTCTCTCACGGCCATATGAACCCCTAACTTCAGATCTACCCAATTGTACTGTGGGTTGAGAGGTTGCAGGTGTGCTCTGTTGTCCTTTTCTATGGGGACATTCTTTGATGTAATTCCCCATCTGTCCATAATTCAAACATGCATCGGTGGCAAATCTACAAGTGCTTGCATGTCTCTTACCACAGGTAGAACAAGTAGGAACAGTGAAATCCTGCTGGAAAGATCTGGGTGCATTAAAATTCCCCAGTACTGAAGCTACAAAAGTGCTTCTGGTTTGGCCTCTTCCTTGGCCTCCCCCTCGTGACTGACTCTATACTGTAGATGAAACCGGGACCTCATATGATTAGGCTTGTGAACTGTTTCCCCCTCATCTACTCTAACTACTTTTGCCCCTATTCTTATTTTTATTCTTTTGATCTTTTTCTGCTTTTGCAACCCTTTCGGTCTTGTGCCTTGCCTCCATCAATTTGGCCTCATCAATCAACTTGGCCAAACATGTGAAATCCACCGAAAGGAAAGCATTGTACAAGGGTGCTATCAATCCCATTCTAAATCTCTCCACTCTGCTAGCTTCAGTGAGAACTATGTAAGGAACAAACTTACTTAGCCAGTTGAACTCTCTCGCATATTCAGAGACAGTCATCCCTGGCTTTTTCCTTAGCTGCTCAAACTACTAGGCTCTATTTTGTCGGTCCCCTTCGGCTAGAAATTAATCCATGAGCTCTTGCTTGAACATAGCCCAAGTTGGAGGATTGTCACCATTCAGTCTCCCTTCTACATCCCTTTGGTACCAATCCCAAGCATCTTTTTCTCGTTGAAGACCCACCAACTCTATTACTCATGCATCCGAGCACGGTAATCTTCGTACTAGCTTGTCCATCTTCTCAAGAAACTCTTGAGGTTCTTCTCCTTCTTCACCATTGAATTCAGGAGGTTTGAGTCTCCTAAAGTCTTGAATAGAAACCCCTTCATCATCAACTACTCTTCTTTCCCCTCTTACAGGTATAGGCACTTATGGAGGAGGAGCTCTTACCTCCCTAGGTGCCCGTGGTACAACTGAAGGAGGCGGAGGAGGTGGAACAAACTCAGGCTGATATTTTCTTACTTGCCTAAGTTCTCGGACCTCTTGGCGTAGCTCTCTAAGCTTACGCCTCATAGCATCCACATCCTCATGTGGAATATTGTCACGACTCGACTTTCAAGCCGCGACGATCCTAGGGCATGGGTAGGCTTAAGGCCATCGAAAACTTATAGGAACCTTACCATTCCATCATCTATATAATATCATGCAATCCAATCACTTACAATCTCCCAAGATCTAAACCTGACCATCATGCTCAATTCATATTCATCATTCATATGCTCATCCATAGTCATATCATACGTCATCATATATATTATATCATTTATGGGACAATGCCTTAAAGGCCCAAAAGAATATCATTCATTACATGTACCATAAAGCATCTAAGATTTAGGTCATCATCTTTACAAAGCATAAATATAAAGAATAGAGCTTTACATTAATTACTTAAGTTTCCAAGGACTGGGGAAGAAGAACGTCTTGGAAACCAAAATGATAAATTATAGCTCACCTGAAAAATGGAATCACTAATGAGATAAAGCAATGAGTAATGATTATACTACCATACTTGTGAGGCTTGGTGATTCAAGGATGGCTAACAAGAAAAGTTCGTGGTTCATGCAATAACAATAGTTCATGGTTCATACAATAACAATAGTTCATAGTTCATACAATAACAATAGTTCATGGTTCATACAATAACAATAGCTCATGGGTTCATTCATCATGTACATATCATGTTTAGCAGAAATAACAATAATTTGAACAGAGGTTCATATATCTTAACGTTCCTCATAAGAATGAGTATTTGCCAATAGGCGTTACCGAGAACTGAGATATAGAACATATTCAATCATGAATCATTAGAGGTAGAGTCTCTTCTTAATGGAGCATTCCCTCATCTTTGTGCAAGATTGATCAGATCTCATAGCTAGGACACCATAGCCCTTCCTAGCTAGAGCATGGATACTTTACTCTATCCAACGGAGTACATTGTGCACAATGCCTAATGTCATGCCCCATATCAGAGTTGGGGTTTTCTGCTTTAGGGTCATGGTCATGGAATTTATATAATGATATATCATGGTTCATAGGTCATAATCATACATGGGTTCTTAAGAGATTCATATCATGGTCATAC
The DNA here is from genome assembly GCA_949750685.1 of Vernicia montana. Taxonomy (NCBI): domain Eukaryota; kingdom Viridiplantae; phylum Streptophyta; class Magnoliopsida; order Malpighiales; family Euphorbiaceae; genus Vernicia; species Vernicia montana. The sequence continues at coordinate 3,916 of CATKHJ010499276.1, forward strand.
AATAACCATGGTCTTGGTTCATGGTTACAATGAACTTGATATCATAATAAGGATATTTAACAATAATTAATAATCATTTGGAGGTTCATGAAAGATTAGGCATTTATGCCTCAGGGTACAAAACACAATTATAATAGTATAATTATCACTCACCTTAACAATAAAGAATCCAAAATAATCTTGAAGTCAATTCCTAAGGCAAACAAATATGGTGGTCACATCCTCCATCATCATCATCTCTTCTATCTCTATGAGGAACTACATATACCTAACCATAGAAATAGCAATTAATCATATAATATATGAACTTGACTCTATCAATCATACTATTACATCTTAATCTTATACATCAATCAATCTAGCATGATAGCTATGGAAATGGAAGTGTGATGAAATTAATCACACATAAATGGTACGCTTAGAGGTATGGGCGTACCTCTGCCCGTATCATAAGGAAAAATGTCCAGAATGAATGATATGCCCAGGGATACGAGCGTATCCCTTGCCGTATCACAAAAGGGACTTCCAGAAGCAATGATACGCCCAGAGGTATGCCTGTACCTATGCCAGTATCATGCTTCTGGGCAGGATTTTCTGGAAAAATCCTCAAATGGCTGAAGGAAAGGAAAAATCAACACCCTCATCACCAAGATTAACCCAAAATCAACTTCTATACCATTTAAATGACTTATAACTTGACTTATATCATTAATCAAACATAAAATCAACAAAGGAATCAAAAACCCATTAGATCAAATTGAAGAAGTTTGAGATCTTAATTGGAAATCCATTTTCATACACTCATCATTCCCCAAACTCATGTTTCAAATCATTATCTAATGACACTTTCCTCAAAGAAATCCCCTTTCTAGAAACCTATTTGGGTAAACTAAAAGAAAGAGAAGAAGAAGAACTCTCAAATCAACAAGCATACAATACAAGATCTAAATGAAGAAAATAATTTAGATCATTACCTTTGAAGCTTTCCCTTTAATGGAGATTTACTCTTGTCAGTGGAGAAATAAAGAAGAAGAAGAATGAGAGGAAGAAAAGAAGAAGAGAGCTTTTTCTTCTTGAGAGCTTGAGAGAAAAAGATGAAACGAAATAAAAGCAAAGTGACTAGGTTCAATGAACCTAGTCAAGCTTATGAAAATTGGGTTAGTGGAAAGTGGAAAGTGGGACCCACTTTCCACTAGCTCAATTTCTAATACCATAGAGAAATCAATTGATGTTCCAATACTCAATCATACTACACATAATACTCATGTTATCAATTAGAAGTTTATACATAAATATTCGGGGTATTACATTCTCCCCTCCTTATAAAAAATTCATCCTCGAATTTACATTATACAAAGCATATACACAACTATATAAAGAACAAGTGAGGGTACTTGTGCATCATATCATGTTCATCTTCCCAAGTACATTCATCATAGTCATGATTCTTCCAATGAACTTTTACTAATGCTATTTCCTTGCTATGGAACTTCTTTACTAGTTGATCGACGATCGAAATTGGAATTTCTTCATATGACAAGTCCTTTTCCACTTTTAGTGCTTGAGGCTGTAGAACATGAGATGGGTTCAGTATATATTTCCTCAACATCGATACATGAAATACCGGATGCACATGGGCTAAGCTCGAAGGAAGAGCTAACCTGTAAGATACATTGCCAATTCTATCCAATATCTCAAACGGCCCAATGTTCCTTTGAGAAATTTTGCCTTTCTTTCCAAACCTCATAACACCTTTCATAGGAGAAATCTTTAAGAAGACATGATCCCCATGGAAAAGTTGACATCCTTTCGCTTTGGATCTGTATAACTCTTTTGTCTGCTAAAGGTTGTCTTTAATCTTTCTCTAATGATTGGCACTTTCTCTGAAGTTTCCTTAATCAAATCCAGTCCTTCCACATGCTTATCACCCATTTCCATCCAACATACCGGTGATCTACATTTCTGACCATACAACGCTTCATATGGTGCCATGTCGATGGTGGAATGATAGCTGTTGTTGTAAGCAAACTCTATCAAAGGTAAGTACTTGTCCCAATTCCCACCGAAGTCAAGCACACACATGCGTAACATGTCTTCCAATGTTTGTATGGTTCATTCGGATTGTCCATCCATTTGTGGATGAAAAGCAATGCTGAAATTCAACTGTGTACCTAATGCTTCTTATAACTTTTGCCAGAATCTAGATGTGAATTGAGTACCTCTATCCGAGATGATGGATATTGGCACTCCATGTAAGCTCACAATCTTGTCCAAATACAACTGAGCATATTGAGCTGTAGTGTATGTAGTCTTCACTTCTAGAAAATGGGCTGACTTGATCAATCTATCCACAATCACCCAAACGGAGTCATAACCCCTCGAAGTCTTTGGTAATCCGATTACGAAGTCCATCTTGATTCGTTCCCATTTCCATTATGGCAATTGGATCTCTTGCAGAAGACTTGAAGGTTTCTGATGCTCAAGCTTGACTTGTTGACACGTCAAGCAAGAAGACACATGAATAGCTACATCTTTCTTCATACCAGGCCACCAATAACATTCTCTCAAGTTATGATACATCTTGGTTGCACCTGGATGAATACTATATGGAGCTTGATGTGCTTCTTTCATTATTCTTTCTCTAAGTCCATCCATATTCGGTACACATAACTGATTTCCATGCATCAATACATCATCTTTCAACTAAAACTCTACTGCTTGGCCTGCTTAAACTTCTTTCTTTAACTTAATCAGTGAAGGATCGCTGTCCTGCAATGACTTTATCTCATCAATCAACAAAGGCTTCACTTGAAAGTGTGCCATAAGCACTTGAGATTCAGAAATCTCCAATCGCAACTCCTTATTGAACAATTCTTTTAATTCTTTAACCAATGGCTTCTTTCCCGTTGCAATGTGAGCTAGACTTCCCATTGATTTTTGACTTAAAGCATCCGCAACTAAATTAGCTTTGCCAGATGATAATGAATCTGACAGTCATAATCTTTTAGCAATTCTAACCATCTTCTTTGCCTTAGATTCATATCTCTTTGTCTTAAGATGTATTGGAGACTCTTGTGATCGGTGTAGATTTCACACTTCTCACCATAAAGTTAATGCCTCCATATATTGAGAGCAAACATCACTGCTTCCATCTCTAAATCATGTGTGGGATAGTTCATTTTATGCTTTTTTAACTGTCTCAAAGCATATGCAATCACCTTTCCATGCTGCATAAGGACACATCTCAATCCTACACTTGAAGTATCACAGTAGATTGTAAACCCATCTGTTCCTTCTGGTAATGCAAGTACTGGAGCTGTAGTGAGACATATCTTGATTTGTTGAAAAATCTTTTCACAATCATCATCCCAAATGAACTTCACATTCTTCCTAGTTAACTTGGTCATTGGTGAAGCTATCTTGGAGAAATCTTTGACAAATCTCCTATAATAACCTGCCAAGCTAAGAAAACTACGGACTTCTGTTACATTTGTCAGTCTAGGCCAACTTGACACTGCTTCAATCTTCTTTGGATCAACTTTAATTCCATCCTTGTTGAATATATGCCCTAAGAAGCACACATGATCAAGCCAAAACTCACACTTTGACAATTTGGCGTACAATTTGTGCTCTCTCAAAGTCTGCAATGCCATTCTCAAATGCTCTTGATGCTCTTCTTTGTTCTTGGAATAAATAAGAATGTCATCGATGAAGACTATCACAAATTTATCCAAGAAAGTCTTGAACACTCAATTCATCAGATCCATGAAGGCCGTAGGAGCATTGGTTAAGCCGAAAGGCAACACCGTAAACTCGTAATAGCCATATCTTGTCCTAAAGGCAGTTTTGCAAATATCCTCATTCTTGATCTTGAGCTAATGATAGCCCGATCTGAGGTCGATCTTAGAGAAACAACTTGCTCCTTGTAACTGGTCAAACAAGTCATCAATCATTGGCAAAGGATACTTGTTCTTGATAGTTAACTTGTTTAACTGCCGATAGTCAATGCAAAGCCTCATAGAACTGTCCTTCTTCTTTAAAAAGAGGACTGGTGCACCCCATGGCAAACTACTTGGCCTAATAAACCCCTTATCCAATAGATCTTGCAATTGCGCTTTCAACTCTTTCGATTCTGTAGGTGCCATTCGGTAAGGAGGAATAGACACTAGTTGTGTGCCTGGAAGAAGTTCAATGTTGAACTCTATTTCCCTCTCCGGTGGCAATTCAGGCAACTCATCAGGAAACACATCCGGAAACTCACTAACTACAGGTATTTGATGAACCTCAGTAGGGGTGTTCCGTGTGTCCACAACATGTGACAAATATCCTTTACATCCCTTTCTCAACAATCTCCTTGCTCCAATAGCAGATATGAGATTAGAAGGAACATCACTTCTATCCCCTTGGTACATGAATACATTATGCCCTTCCTTCTTGAACTCTATCTTCTTTTCATGACAATCAATGTGTGCATGGTGCTGGGATAGCCAATCCATGCCAAAAATTGCATCGAACTCTAGTACTTTTAATTCGATCAATTCACTTGGAAGCTTTCTCTTGTAAATCTCTACGATACATGCAGAGTATACATGATGCACATCTATGACTTCACCTAGTGGAGTATATACTTCTAAATGAACTTGCATTCTCTCTTTACTCTTTCCTGTCTTCCTTGCAAAACATGGTGACACAAAAGAATGTGTGGCACCAGAATCAAATAAGACTCGTGCATCTATGCCTTGGATAGGAATGATACCTGTCACTGTAGTGTTAGCTGCTCTAGTTTCTTGCTGGTTCATTACAAATACTCTTCCTTTTTCCTTCTCTACTGTAGTGGCTCGTGTACCAGATGATTGGCCTGTATCCCTTCCACGGCCATAAGAGCCCTTTGCTTCTAGTCTAGCCATCTGAACTGTGCATTGTGTGGATGCAGGTGTGCTATGTTGTACTTTCCTATTAGCGCAATCTTTGATGTAGTGGCCCATCTGACCACAAGCTAAACATACACCCGAGGCAAAGTTGCAAGTACCAGCATACTTCTTCCCATACTTAGAACAAGTAGGATTTGTGAAATCCTGATATGAAGTCCTTGGTGCACTGTAGCTCACTGGTGCTGAAGCCACAGAAGTACTACGGGTTTGGCCTCTACTTTGGCTTCCCCCTCTCGGTAGGCTATGCACTGTAGCAAAAATTGGAGCTTCAGATACCTGAACTTGCACACTGTTTCCCCCTTGCCTACCTTGACTGCTTTTCCCCTTATTCTTGTTATTGTTCTTCTGTTCTCTCTCTACCCTTGCAGCTCTTTCTATCTTATGGCTGGCCTCCATCATTTTGGCTTTATCAATCAACTTAGCCAAAGTAGGGAATTCCACTGATAGAAAGGCATTGTACAGTAGAGTGATCAATCCTATCCTAAATCTCTCTACCTTGCTTGCTTCAGTAGGAACTATGTAAGGAGCAAACTTGCTAAGTCTGTTAAACTCCTTAGCATACTCCGAAATAGTCATTCCGAGCTTTTGTCTCAATTCCTCAAACTGTAAAGCCCTATTATGTCATTCCTCTTCAGCTAGAAACTGATCCATGAGCTCTTGTTTAAACATAGCCCATGTAGGAGGATTATCACTGTAAACCCTCTCCTCTACATCTCTCAAATACCATTTCCATGATTCCTTGTCTAGTTGAAGATCAACAAATTCTATCACCCTTACATCTAAACAGGGTAATCTACGGACTAGCTTGTCCATCTTTTCAAGAAATTCTTGAGGTTCCTCACCATCTTTCCCAGCAAACTCTGGAGGCTTAAGTCTCTTGAAATCTTGGATGGAAACCCCACCATCATCAAGTACTCTTCTCTCCCCTCTTTTCGGTATAGGCACTAGCGGAGGAGGAGGAGCCCTAACCTCCCTAAGTGCCCTTGGTACAACTGGTGGAGGCGGAGGAGGAGCTTGTTGAGTTTCCCTCAAAGCTTAATTCTCTTCTTTCAATTGCCTTATCTCCTCCCTCAAAAGTTCAATAGGATCCACTTGAGGAGGTGGCACATAATCATCTTCCTTATGTTGTACCCTTCGCCTATTTCTAGGTTGTTCTTCATGAATAGATGCAGCATCGGATGCCGCTCTTCTTCTAGGGCGTTGAGGTCCCCTACGAAGAGGAGGGCATCCTCTTCTTGGCGGCATCTATACGATAACATATAAACTTATATAAGATTTCTTAAAACATAAGGACAACGCAGATTCACACATAAACCATGCTCAATTCATATTCATCATTTATATTCTCATCCATAGTCATATCATACGTCATCATATATATTATATCATTCATGGGTCAATTCCTTAAAGGCCCAAAAGAATATCATTCATTACATATACCATGAAGCATCTAAGATTTAGGTCATCATCTTTACAAAGCATAAATATAAATAATAGAGCTTTACATTAATCACTTAAGTTTCCGAGGACTGGGGAAGAAGAACGTCTTGGAAACCGAAATGATAAATTATTGCTCACCTGAAAAATGGAATCACTAATGAGATAAAGCAATGAGTAATGATTATACTACCATACTTGTGAGGCTTGGTGATTCAAGGATGGCTGCCAAGAAAAGTTTGTGGTTCATGTAATAACAATAGTTCATGGTTCATACAATAACAATAGTTCATGGTTTATACAATAACAATAGTTCATGGGTTCATTCATCATGTACATATCAAGTTTAGCAAAGATAACAATAACTTGAATAGAGGTTCATATATCTTAACATTCCCCATGAGAATGAGTATTTGCCAATAGGCATTACCGAGAACTGAGATATAGAACATATTCAATCATGAATCATTAGAGGTAGAGTCTCTTCTTACCGGAGCATTCCCTAATCTTTGCGCAAGATTGATCAGATCTCAAGGCTAAAACACCATAGCCCTTCCTAGCTAGAGCATGGATACTTTACTCTATCCAACGAAGTACATTGTGTACAATGCCTGATGTCTTGCCTTACATCAGAGTTGGGGTTTTGTGCTTTAGGGTCATGGTCATGGAATTTATACAATGATATATCATGGTTCATAGGTCATAATCATACATGGGTTCTGAAGAGATTCATATCATAGTCATACAATAATTATGGTCTTAGTTCATTCATGGTTCATGGTTACAATGAACTTGATATCACAATAAGGATATTTAACAATAATCAATAATCATTTGGAGGTTCATGAAAGATTAGGAATTTATGCCTCATGGTACAAAACACAATCATAATAGTATAATTATCACTCATCTTAACAATGAAGAATCCAAAATAATCTTGAATTCAATTCCTAGAGCAAACAAATGTGGTGGTCACATCCTCCATCATCATCATCTCTTCTATCTCTAAGTGGAACTACATATACCCAACCATAGAAATAACAATTAATCACATAATCTATGAACTTGACTCTATCAATCATACTATTACATCTTAATCTTATACATCAATCAATCTAGCGTGATAGCTATGGAAATGGAAGTGGAAATGGAAGTGTGATGAAATTAATCACAAGCGTACCTTTGCCCATATCATAAGGGAAAATGTCCAGAATGAATGATAAGCCCAAGGATACGAGCGTATCCCTAGCCGTATCACAAAGGGGACTTCCAGAAGGAATAATACGCCTAGAGGTACGGCCGTACCTATGCCCGTATCATACTTCTGGGCAAGATTTTCGGGAAAAATCCTCAAATGGCTGAAGGAAAGGAAAAATCAACACCCTCATCACCAAGATTAACCCAAAATCAACTTTTATACCATTTAAATGACTTATAACTTGACTCATATCATTAATCAAACATAAAATCAATGAAGGATTCAAAAACCCATTAGATCAAATTTAAGAAGTTTGAGATCTTAATTGGAAATCCATTTTCATACACTCATCATTCCTCAAACTCATGTTTACAAATCATCATCTAATGACACTTTCCTCAAAGAAATCCCCTTCCTAGAAACCCATTTGGGTAAACCAAAAGAAAGAGAAGAAGAATAACTCTCAAATCAACAAGCATACAATACAAGATCTAAATGAAGAAAATGATTTAGATCATTGCCTTTGAAGCTTTCCCTTTAATAGAGATTTACTCTTGTCAATGGAGAAATAAAGAAGAAGAAGAATGAGAGGAAGAAAAGAAGAAGAGAGCTTTTTCTTCTTGAGAGCTTGAGAGAAAAAAGATGAAATGAAATAAAAGCAAAGTGACTAGGTTCAAGCTTATGAAAATTGGGTTAGTGGAAAGTGGGACCCACTTTCTACTACCTCAATTTCTAATACCATAGAGAAATCAATTGATGTTCCAATACTCAATCATGCTACACATAATACACATGTTATCAATTAGAAGTTTATACATGAATATTCGAGGTATTACAAATATCCTCTTCTCCTTCCACCTGAACCTGACGTCGAGCTCTTGGTGGTTCTGAAGGTTCCTCGTGTATAGAGGCGGCATCCGATGTTGCATTCAGTGCCCCAATCTCTTCGGGTGGAGGTTGCACCCATCTAGGACATCCTCTTCTTCTTGGAGGCATCTATAAGATAGTACACATATACAAGAAGACTCAGTACAAAGGAATATCACAGATTTTCACATAAACGATGACTTCAATTTATAATAAGGAATTTCCCTATGCTCAATGGTATTACTTAATGTATAACTCATATGACTTATTGTTTTCTAATATAGACCTAAACCAATGCTCTGATACCAACTTTTTCACCACCTGACATCTAAGTCGCGATGATCCTAGGGCATGGATAGGCTTAAGGCCGCCGAAAACCCGTAGAAACCATAACAATCCAAATACATGCATACTATCCATACAATCCCCAAGATCATAACATACAATCAATGGCATCTCATATCAATAATAATATCATCCATTAAGTTTAATGCCTTTAAGGCCCAAAAGAATACCATTCTATATAATCCCATGGAGCTCTAAATCATAACCACGAATATTCATATACATGACTAAATAAAAATAAATAAATATATA
>CATKHJ010499631.1:0-13321 GCA_949750685.1 Vernicia montana
TATTCCTTAACAAAACCCTAATTATAGTTTGAATTGTTAATTAGAGCCTAATTAACAGAAGAAAATAATGATGAAGAAATGTTTTAAAAAACCAAAACTTGAAATCCATTATGAGAGGGTAATTAAACACAACCCCAATTACAGAAGAAAACCAAATTAGGGTTATACAATTAATTTCAGCTGAAAGCAGCTTCCTCCTCATGAATTGTGTGTAGCATTTGATTAACAGCAGCTGCAATTTCATCCACAGTATTAAGGTGGCATCCTTCCTCAACCTGTTTCAATATATTAAAATCCAATAATTTTTTTTTTCTTAATTTAGCAATAACATGATATCACGGATTAATTTTCACTTATAGTAGGTGTATATATTGAAATGGATGAAAATAATAGTAGTGATTTGACTGTATCAGTTAAATTCAACATACCTTAACACTAACAGAATAGAGAACCAATTGATCAACAGCGGTGACATTGAGGTGGAGAACACTGAGTCTTAGACCTTGTAAGCCTGCCACCATCTTCAAGAGCTGTCTAGGTCTTTTCTTTGAAAGTATTTTAAGATTGGCATGGCTCTCTACCATGGTCACTTCTATGTCTGCCACTGCAGCAGCAGCAGCAGAACCCCATTGATTTTGATCCTCCCCAGTGGCCAGACCACCTCTTGTTGAGTACTGTGGGAAGGTAAAGAACTCAGCAAATGGTGAAGAGAAATTACCATTCACCACATCAGTTTGATTTTGCTGCTGTTGTTGTTTGCTTTTTTTGTGGGCTTCCATTGTCTGCAAGAGCTGTTCTAGCTCCTTCACAAAATTAATGGCACCTCCAATTATGGATGCTTGGTCACCCTGAAATTTTTTTTTAGATTAATTAGACTGTCAGACTCCAGTAATACTAAATTAAATTAAGCCCGTGGTAATCCAAATATGAGTAAGTGGGGTATGGAAATCTTGGATCTTTTCTGCACAAAAAGTGTGAAGAAAATAAAAGCTGCTAAAAAAATGATGATTTTCACCAAAAACAAGGTCAATTAAGGATTTGATATTTAAAGAAGCAAAATCTGTCAACTAGAAACTCACCCTCTGAACATAAGAAGGAGGCATAAGAGACCTAAGCACAGCAAGATACTCATTCATTTGTTTCCTCCGGTTGCGTTCAACTGCAATGTGAGTCATCCTCTGGTTCTCAATTTCTTCTTTGTTCTTTGTGCTTTTTGTGCGTCGTCTCTTTCGCCGGCCGGTGGTGGCAGGCGGTGGTTCCAATGGATGATTGAAAACTCCAGCTGTGCAAGTCTCAGGTGAAGAAGAGTTAGCAAGATCCCATTCTTTATTAGCATTATTTTGAATCATTGCACAAGGAGATGATGGAGAATTATTACTGTTTTCAAGAATCCCAAGAAAATTAGCTTTATCATCTTCTTGAAAACCAAAATCATTAATATAACTTCCCCAAGCTCCTGCTACATTATAACAATCTTTATAGCCATAATTAAAAGGGTCTTGAGGATACACTACTGCTTCAAGTGCCATATCTCACCGTAAAAGAAGATATTAAGGGCAGAGTAGGTTGGTGAAGAAGATGATGAGAAGGTGTTTGTTTTTTTGCCTCAAAGAAACTCAAAAGAAAAAAAAAATAGATACAGAATAAGCCCAAGTACTACAAACCAAAAGGCCAAACAAAGTCGCCTTTTTATCTTCTCCCTATGAAGCGAAGAGAAAAGCCACGAGACTTTTAAAAGACTAGCAAAGCTACAGCGTGTTGCACGTGAGATTGCATCGTAAGACCAGTCACTAACTCGCTACTCACCCCACACACACACACAAACAGAGAGATTCTTTTTTTAGCACTTATACAGATTGTAAATTCTAAATAGTGTTATAATTTTGGAAGAAATATGCTTTAAAAAAAAAAAAAAACATGCATACATTACCATAGCCGAAAATTTTTAATATATAAGAAAAAAAAATTTAGGTGGGTCCAAAAGCATATCCCATTTCGTGAATAGAGCACCATTATTGTCCTAAGGACAGTCTTCTCCTTTGACAACATTGTTTTTTTCCAATTAGATTAAGGTTAATATGGTCCCTTCAAAATTAGAGATTTCACTCTATTTAGCTTTTTTTTCTTTTTTTCTCTCTGGCAAAAAAAAAGAAAAAAAAACGCTTTTTTTCTTATTGATAAGAGGTTACGAAAAATTCTTCTTATTTCATATATCTAAATTAAAAAATAATAAGATTTTTCAATTGATATGATTCTTATATTTATTTTTTAATGAAAAATATTAATATTTTTTTTATTTATTTTTATTTTATTGAATTAATATATAAATTAAATAAAAAAAATTACTCAAAAATTACATAAAACAAATGTTATTATGAATTACATAATAAAATAATTCTTTCTTTCTCAATCATGAAAGATTCCAATTTGATACCTTATTATTCTTTAGTTTTAAAGAAAATTATGCTATATATATATATATAATATATTTAGATAAAGTAATAGATGTGGCTTAATTAGATGTGACTTTAGTTTCATTTGGTAATAATACGGTCGGACACTTGGACATGAAAAAGAGAAAGATGACGAAAAGCTGAAAATTATCCAGAGATTCTGATTAAGATCTATAAAAATTAAATTATTATATTATATACATAAATAAAAATTAGCTATAGCCTAGTTTTGGGGTTCTGGAGACATTCAGAGGAATCCATGTGACCATACAAAGAGCCACACTGTAATCATCTACTATATGTAGACTAGCTAGTACGTGTTTTTATCTTCTTTTCCCAATGTAGTATAATTATTTTAATTTTTCAAGTATAGATTAATTAACAATAATTTTTTTTTTTGCCAAATAATTAATAAATTTTAATGACAATGATAATTAATATTAACCACAAGTCAATAAGACATTAATTCTCTTGGGTTTCCCCCTTCTTTCTTGGGTTCAAATTCCATGGAATATAGTAAGGTTATTTTATTTTATTTTTTCCTGGTAACAACGAGCCATTCTATGCATAGGTTTATTACCATGCTGCATTCTGCCATTTATTTAATTTCATCTTTCTATTTTTTTAATTTAATTTTAATTGAGATTTATACTTAAAATCTCTCAATATTGAAGACATTCTTATATTATTTAGAATTTTAATATAAATTTAAGAAAATCAAATTTAAAAATTAGCTATTAAGACTGTAGAGCTCATTTCTATATTAAGTTCACATAGGTTTATCTGAGTACATTAGTCCATTCATGCTTCGGGTTAAAATTCGATTACCGCGCTGATACCATGTAAACTTGTGAATTCAGAGAGTAAAATTGAAGAAATATTTATCTTATCATTAATGGAAACAATCTGAAAATAAGTTTATATACAAGTTGCAACACGTGAAATACCTAGAGAGAGATAAAAGAATCTACAGCTAACTAAACTAACTAAGTGCCAGCGTGTTTAACAAACTAACTACTACTTATCCTCCAAGCTGTTGAACTCATAACAAACTAATTAAATATATTAAGTTTTATATCTCCCCTCAAGTTGAAGCTTGTGTCAACTCAACAAGACCTAACTTGAATAAAAAAAATGATGATGAGTTGCTGCAGATAATGGTTGTGTAAAGAGATATGTTAATTATTGTGATGAAGATGTATGATGAGGAGCTATAAAACCATTCTGAAGTTGTTGCATATCAATGTGATAGTCAATGTCTAAATGCTTCGTTCTTTCATGAAAAATAGGATTAGTTGCACTATGTAATGCTGCTTTATTATCACAAAGCGTCTGAATTGGCAATCAGACAAGAATTTTATGTAAGATATCCAAAGGAGTTCACAAATAGTTGATGCCATACTTTGATACTCAGCCTCAACAGAAGATTTAGAAACAATATTATGTTTCTTTGTTTTCCATGAAATAAAGGAATCACCCTAGAAGATACAAAAATCAGTGAGAGATTTTCAAAAAAAAGAGTAAGATGCCCAGTCAGCATCATAATAAGCTTGAAGTTTGAAGGTAGACTGAGCTGGATGGAAAAGATTCTTGGATGGAGATGACTTGAGATATCTAAGAACATGAAAGGTTGCATCTAAATGTGGTTCCCTAAGTGCAGACATGAATTGACTTAAATGTTGCACAACATAACTGAGGTCTAGTCTTGTGAAGTTCACATAAAAAAAAGCTTTCCAATGAGTCTTCAAAATCAATCTAGATCATAAAGTGATTCTCCTTCATCAGGAGATAGATGAAGCCTTTTTGGTAGAGGAAAATTTACTTCTTTTGCATCTGTCATTCCTGTCTCTTTAAGAATATTAGAAATAAACTTTCTTTAACTGATCAAAGTTCCTTCTTCTGACCTAACTATTTCTAACCCTAAAAAATACTTAATGAAGCCAAGGTCTTTAATAGTAAACTTTGAATGTAATGCCTGTTTGACAAGCTCAATCTCATCACAATTGGTTCTTGTAAGAATCACATCATCAACATACACCAAAAATACAATAAATGAAGCAACATCATTTCTAATGAATAAACAATGGTCGTGAGAAGATTGTAGAAAGCCCAAGGAGTGAAGAAAAGAGGTGAATTCTTTGTTCCACTGTCGAGATGCCTGTTTAAGGTCATACAATGACCTCTTCAACCTATGGACCTAACCTTTTTGTGCTTTATTATATCTAGCTAGGGGAACCATGTACACTTCTTCATCTAGGAAGCCATTAAGAAATGCATTATTGATATCGAATTGGTAACTGGGTAACTATTTCACTGTAACTAAAACAATAAATATTCTGACTGTGACCAACTTAGCTACAGGTGAAAATCTCTCTTTATAATCAATCTCTTCTATTTGATTATAGCCTTTGGCTACCAAACGAGCTTTAAATATGTCAATGTCTCCATTTGGTTTTTATTTTATCTTGTAAACTCATTTTAACCCTATGGCCTTCTTGCCTTTAGGAAGAGAAGTTAGTTCCCAAGTACCATTTTGTTTCTAGTGCCTGCAATTCATTTTCCATTGCTTTGATACATTTGGGATCAGTGATAGCTTGTGCATAAGTAGTGGGTTCCTTAAATTGTGATATTGAAGTAACAAATGCATGATGATTGTGTGAAAAAGTGTAAGGTAAAGAAGACAGACCTGGAACTGAGAAAGTATCAATGAGAGCAATAGAAGAGACAGGTGAAGAAATTACTGTGGACACAAAATCCTTTAACCAATATAGTTTATTGACTTGCCTAGAACTTCTTCTAAGAGGAAGGACAATTTGATTTTCAGAAGTAACTTGGTTATCAAGGATTATAGATTCAATAGGAAGTTCAATATAATGGTTGGCATTTGGTTCATGAGATCTTGTGGTTTCACCTAAAGAAGTGTTATTGATGGATGAGTCATGATGTTCAGAAGTGAATTGGTACTTGGAGGTGTTAGGACTGCAGGTGAAGTGGGATTTATGTAAATAGAGTCAACAGGAGAATTTTGTATGTTATGATCTAAATCTGATTATTGAATAGAACAATTGATGACTAGTTGGTTTAGAAGAACCTGTGAATCAGAATTTTTATTGTAAGGAAATATTTGTTCAAAACAAATTAACATCTTTACTTATAAGAATTTTCTTGGTTTCTAAATAAAGTAGTTTATAGGCCTTTTGTATGGAAGGATATCCCAAGAAGATGCATTTGATGGCTCTATCAAAAAATTTGTCTTTGTGAGGTATTATATTGGTTGCAAAACACAAGCATCCAAAGGTTTTAAGATGTGTGTATGAATGTGGTTTTTGGTATAAGAGTTCATATGGTGTTTTTCATTGTAGGTGTTTGACTGGAAGTCTATTAATAAGGTATGTGACAGTGAGGATGCATTCAGACCAAAATTGCTTTGGTAGGTAAGCCTGAAGTCTTAAAGCTCTGGTAATATCAAGTAAGTACATACGTTTCCTTTCTACCACCCCATTTTGTTGGGGTGTGTAGGGGCAAGTGGTTTGATGAATTATGCCTTATGAGGCAAACAATTGAGAAAATGATTGATTTTTAAACTCTGTACCATTATCAATACTAATCATTTTAATATGAACTTCAAACTATATTTCAACAAGTTGAATAAACTAAGCAACAACATAAAATGTTTGGATTTTTGTTAAATCTATTAGTACATGGTTTTACTTAAGTTTTATTTATCGACGGCAGTCCGTCGGTAACAAAATTAATGCGTGCTAAATTTTCGCGCCTGACTTTTGGGATACTTACCGACAAAAAATTTTCGTCTGGAAACACTCGTGCCACTTCTTCCTGCCATATATTTTTGACCGACATATTCCGTCAGTAAATACCGATAAGCTTTCGTCGGTGTTTCGTCAGCAAATTAATTTATTTTTTTCCATAGCCTTTCGTCGGTAATTACCGATAGTTTCTGTTCCATTGGTAATTCAGCAATTTCTTGTAGTGCATGTGGCTCTTAAGAAATCATCAACTATGGTTATAAAGTAAGAAGCTCCATTTATGGAGGATATAACATAAGGACCCCACAGATCCATATGCAATAGATCAAATGGTTGGTTTGAGGTAGAGACACTGATGGGAAATGGTAACCTGTGTTGTTTTGCTAATGGACATATCATGCATTGAAAATCAATAAAAGAATGAGAATACAAATGAGGTATGTGTTTTAATTTTTCAATTGAAGGATGCCCCAAACGAGCATGAATCAAAGCAGTAGCAAAATTGGAAACAGAATTCAAACAACTCTCTTTATTCATTCTTGAAATAGAGAGCATGACATTTACAAAGTTTGAAGGTAGTTGTAAATGCAAAGTTTCAAAAGACAATTGATTTAAGTATGTTGTGATAGTAGAAGGAAAAAAATCAGTTTGATCAAGAATGTAAAGTCCATCTTATGCTCTTCCAATTGTTATTACTCTCTCAGTCAGAAGGTCCTAGAACAAACAACAAGTTTTGTAAAAAATCAGTCTTAAAGGTAATGATTCAATCAATTTATTAGCTGACAACAAATTGTATGTAAAATTATAAAGGACATTAGTAAGGGTAAGATCAGAAGCAAGAACAATAGAACCTGTTTGGTTTACATTAGAATTTGTTCCATTAGGAAAAGAAATGGTTATTTGATATGTGAGGTATAAAAGTGACGCAAAGAAATTTTTGTTGGGAGTCATGTGATCTATTGCTACAATATCAATAATCAAGGAATTTATACTTATTTCATAATTGATGTACAATGAAAGCAATTGAAAAAAGTGGAGAGATGATTACCAACAAAGTTGTTTTTACCAATGCTAATTGATGAATGAGTTACTGTTGTTGCTACCATAGGTCTTTTATCTTTCATTGGTTTCTACATCTCTTGTTGCAAGACATTGAACATTGAAGCAAGTTCTTCATATTTGTTTGTTCATGTGTCAGGTGTCTTATCTAAAGGAGTTTCTGTGAAATTATCCACTGGATTATATCTTGTAATCTGAGCAACCATTCCTTTGTTTTGATGTTTTGTTTTGTTTTTTTTTTTTTTTTTCTGCAAATCAATTATGTTCTTATACTTGTCTTTGAACTAATCTGGATAGCCTATGATCTTGAAGCATTTATCTCTTATATGACCATCAAGGTTACAATGTATATATAATGGCCTTTGTTTGGATCATATTTTCATGGATCTCTCCTAAAGTTTTGTGTTCTGCAAAGTAAAGCTATAGACTCATTGTGATAAGCAAAATCAGAGATTACCTATCTTTGTGATTCAATCTTCAAGATCATAGAATAAGCTATGTTCACATAAGATAATGGTTTTAGGAGTAAATTTTGATTTGTGTCTGATCATATCCATCATAAAAGCCCCATCAAAAATTGCATTAACCGGTTCCTGTTCTCCATTTTAGAAATTCTCGTAATTGCACCACACTCACATTCATGTATAGGCTCAATGATGGTTAATTCATCCCAAAATTTTTTCAATTTTATGAAATAAACTGAAACTAAATCATTGTGTTATGAAATTAAAGCTAATTTTCTCTAAATATGATAGATGAGAGGACCATTGCTCTCTCCAAATCTCTCTAAGATTTCATCCTAGACATAATTAGAAGTTGTTGTGTACATAAAATCTTTAACCAGTTCTTTTGATATGGAATTGAGAATCCATGAAGTAATCATATAATTACATATTTTCCATTGCTCATAAGTTTCTGAATTTAGTTCTGGTGAATTGATTTTTCTATCAACAAACCCTAGCTTTTTCTTCGTGCTAAGAGCAATTTTTATTGCGTGACTCCAAGATCTATAGTTGCCTCCAGTCAAAAGCGCAGTTACTAAGACCATTCCTGGATGATATGATATTTGTAGAGTCATTGGATCTCCATTGGAGAGAACTTGATTTTGATTTCTATTCATTTTATGGAGTTCGTGTGTTTTGAGCTTGTATTTCATATTGTTTTGCCATTGTTGTCTTTTTTCAATCCTTGAAAAGTAACAATTTTAATGGAGATGAGAGATCTGTGTAGGAAAAAAAATCTAAGTTTTATTTGGTTTCTGTTGTAAAATAAATAACAATTATAGAGAATAGAGAAAGAGAGAATAAAATAAGAATAGAAGATAGAATAATTTTTGTGTATAACTTCATTGATTGTAACACCTATTTATAGGTGTAAAAGGTTATAAAGATAGGAATAGAAATAAAGTTCTATTTACATAAGAATATCTATCTATAGAGATAGGATAGACATCAAATCCAAATACACCACTTAAATATTATCACAACACTCCCGTTCGATGTCTATTACAAAGAATATGCCTCGTTAAAACCTTACTAAGAAAAAACCCTGTGGGAAAAAAAATCTTAGTGAAGGAAAAAGAGTACATTATTCTTGTAAAACTTGTGTCATAATACTGCCTCATTAAAAACCTTTCCTGGAAAATTCAATGGGACAAAACCTAGGCTAAGGGAAAAAGAGTACAGTGCACAGAAATCTCCCCCTCATGAAAACATGATTTTTAACAAAGATATTTTAATCAGCGCATGCCAATTTTGTTCACCAACTTCTCAAATATGGTTGTAGGGAGTGCCTTTGTAAACAAATTTGCCAAATTATCAATAGATCGAATTTGATGAACATCTAAAACTATTTACTTTTGAAGCTCATGTGTGAAAAAGAACTTTGGCGAAATGTGCTTGGTTCTATCTCCTTTAATGTATTCTCCCTTGAGTTGTGCAATACAAGCAGCATTATCTTCATATAGCAATATTGGACTTCCTTTATCAAATTGAAAATCACATGTTTCTTTGATATGTTGGATCATAGATCTCAACCATATGCATTCTCTACTTGGCTCATGAATGGCTAATATTTCAGCATGATTAGAAGATGTGGTAGTAAGAGTTTGCTTTGTAGAACGCTAAGATATAGCAGTACCACCATATGTAAACAAGTAACTTGTTTGTGATCGAGCTTTATGTGGGTCAGATAAATATCTAGCATCTGCATATCCAATTAATTATGACTTCGAGTCTTGCAGATAAAATAAACCCATATATAATGTATCACGTAAATAACAAAGTACTTGTTTAACACCATTCCAATGTCTTCGAGTTGGTGAAGAACTATATCTTGCTAGTAAACTAATAGAGAATGCTATATCAGGTCTTGTACAATTAGCAAGATACATTAATGCACCAATAGCACTAAGATATGGTACTTCTAAACCAATAATTTCTTCACCATCTTCTTAAGGACTTAAAGGGTCCTTTTTCACATCAAGGGATCGAACAATCATAGGAGAACTCATTGGATGAGATTTATCCATATTAAAACATTTTAATATATTTTCAATATAAGCTGACTGATGAATGAATATCCCTCCAAATAAATGCTCGATCTGCAGGCCAAGATAAAATTTTGTTTGTCCCAAATCTTACATTTCAAATTCATTTTTTAAAAAAGTTATTGTCTCTGTTAACTGTTCAAGAGTCCCAATGATATTTAAATCATCAACATAAACTGCAATTATAGCAAAACCAGACTTTATTTTCTTAATAAAAACACATGGACAAATTGAATTGTTAGTATATCCTTCTTTCAAAAGATATCCACTAAGGTGGTTATACCACATTCGTCCAAACTGTTTTAATCCATACAAAGATCTTTGTAACTTAATTGAATACATTTTCCGGGGTTTTGAATTGCATGCTTCAGGCATTTTTAATCCTTCAGGGACTTTCATATAAATGTCATTATCAAGTGATCCATACAAATAAGCTGCAACAACATCCATAAGTCGCATATGAAGTCCTTCTAAACTAGCCAGACTAATTAAAAATCTAAACGTAATTGTATCCACAACTGGGGAATAAGTCTCCTTGTAATCAACGCCAGGCCTTTGTGAGAAACCTTGTGCTACAAGTCGTACTTTATATCTCACAATTTCATTTTTTTTATTACGTTTACGCACAAAAACTCATTTATAGCCTACTGGCTTAACATTTTCAGGTGTTAAAACAATGGGCCCAAAAACTTGGCCTTTTTCTAATGAATTTAATTATGCATGGATTGCGTCTTTCCATTTTGGACAATCATCTCTATGTCGACATTCATTAATGGACTTTGGTTCAATATTCTCACTTTATTTTGCAATATCAATTGCTACTAGGGCTGAGTACGGGACTCGGAGATACCGAACCATACCGAAAATATCCGTTGACAGCTTGAATTTCTCTGAACCGAACTGTCCCGAAATTTTTTTTTTTTGTACGATTTTGGAGATTAGTAGTTATTCGTACCGAGAACCGTACCAAACCATACCAAGCCGAAGAACTGAAACTAAAACCGACTTTAAAGGATATATATTTATGTACTTTGATACTGAATTAGCAACACATTTTAAGCAAATTTAATAATTTATAAGTAAAATTTAATTTTTATTAATTATAAAATTTAATTTTCGAATTAGTTATTATAAAAGGGTTTTAATGCCTTTTAAATTTTTTCGCAATTACGTTGCTGCCCATTACTTTTTGCTTTTGTTGACAAAACGCCACCGTTTTGCATGCCTTTTTTTGCCATTTAACTTTACAAATCCTATCCCTACTGGCAGCTTCTCCCATCTGCCTTCTTGCGCCGTTTGACAATTGAGCCCTATTTTTTTTTTCCTTTTTCTCTTATGTGTGTTATCGCCTGCGCCGTTATGTTCTCTCTTTATTTTTTTTTGTTTCCTTTTTGTTTTGGTCTTGGCTCTTCTCAATTCTTTCTACTGATCTCACTCACTCACACACAGACTCACTCGTCATCTCTTTGTCACTCACTCTCTCTCTGTCACTCTCTATCAATATCCCTTTCTCTCTGTTGGAACCGACGGCGAGGCCATTGACCGAGCAAGCCCAGCTTTATGATTGATTATCTGGTGAGCGAGGAGTGATTGATTATTTGGTGGGTTCCTGTTGATTTTGATTATCTTCATCTGAAATTTTTTCATATTTTGATTTCTTTTTGTCTTGATTTGAGCAATTTTCTGGTCTTAATTTTTCCTAGATTCAATTTATTTATTTATTTATATTCATGTTTGATATGTGGAATTTTCTGAGCTTTGATCCAGAAAATCTTGATGAACTATTATTTCTATGTTAAATTTCTTCTATTATTATTAATTATTTGCTTTTTTGAATTCAAAATTCTTGGTTTCTATTGCTTGATTTTGATTCTGATTAGATTTTCAATAAGCAAACTATCACTTGCTTGACTATGCTAGTAGATGACTTCCAGATGCTTTCCTTGCATTTAGTTTTCCATCTTAAGGATGACAAGAGAACTACAGTATGCTTGATTACAGGTACTTTGTGCTGCTTCTTTCTACAAAATCAGTAATTCTATTTTTTTTTTAAATTTTTGGTGGGTTTTTTTAACTCAACAGACAGATAACTACAGTATGCTGCATCATCATTTATTTATCAATAATTAGGATTTATTATTGGTTTTCTTCCAATTTGCATGCATTTTTTTCCTTTCTTTATATTTTCAGTTCTATATTGATTTATTGTTTTAAAATGAATACTTTGCCTATATGTGATTGTTTTGTTGTATCTACTGATTTAATTTCAATAGAAGTGGTTTAAGTTGGAAAAAAAATATTTTTAAATTTATAAAAATATAAAATCTCTATTCCAAAAAAAAAAATCTCTGAATCTCTGTTGTCCCGTATTGGACCAAACCGTCCCATTTAGACCCGAATATCTGGACCGAATCGTCCCGAAAAATCAGGACGGTTCGGTCCGGAGAATTTTACCTCACGGTTCAGTTCCAGAGATGTCGTTTTGGAAATCTCCGAACATCGGTTTGGTTCCGGAGATTTTCAAATCTCCGGATTCCCCCGAACCGTATTCAACGCTAATTACTATTGCATATGCAAATACATTGTCGACAATAGTTTCACTTCGGTCCCATCTCTTTCCTGAAGTGACATAGTTGATTGAGATCTCTTTGTTTTCATTACTTTCAGGTACCTTAAACTCTTCTAGAGTTATTTGCTTATCTATGTCAACTATTTCTGTTATAGGCTCTTCAGGAGCATCAATGAAATTGTCACTTTGTTTATTTTGTTCCTTTTTCTTTCTTGGATTTTTATCCTTAGAACCGTGTGGCCTACCATGCTTCTGGCGTGTCAAAGACTCATTTGCCATAGTATTAACATATTATCCTACTGGGACATCAATTCTAATTGGAGCATTTTCAGCTGGTATATGAGATTTAGTAACTCTTTTTGGATCACAGAATACATCTGACAATTAGTTTGCTATACTTTGCAAATGAATGATCCTTTGAACTTCTAATTCACATTGTTTTGTATAAGAATCAATATGATTTAATGATGGCTCATTCCAAACAATTTGTTTCTCTAATTTTTTATTTCTCCCTCCAATTTAGGAAATATAGTCTCATTAAAATGACAATCATTAAATCTTGCAGTAAAAATATCCCTCGTTAATGGTTCAAGATACTTAATTATAGAAAGGGATTCATATCCAATATATATTCCCAATCTCCTCTAAGGTCCCATTTTTGTGCGATGTGGGGGGGGGCAATGGGGACACAAACAGCACATCCAAAAATTCTCAAATGGAAAATATTTGGCTCCTGGCTAAAAATCAATTGTAATGGTGAACATTTATGATAACTAGTTGGCCTGATGCGTATAAGAGTTGCTGCATGTAAAATTGCATGTCCCCAAGCAGAAATTGTGAGGTTTGTTTTTATAAGCAATGGTCTAACTATTAATTGAAGACGTTTAATAAAAGATTTTGCTAGACCATTTTGAGTATGAACATG